>JAVJIF010015688.1:0-92980 GCA_038442645.1 Agave tequilana
AATGAATCAATAATACCCCTGCTTTGTTAGAGATTATTCTGTTGGTATGTTCCTTCCAAATAATCCAAATAAAAACCTTTAATAGTTAAATGTTTTTCGTAGAATACTAATTTTATTCCTTCCTTTCTTTATTTTTAATATTTTTCTTTCTAGATAAAGTCCATCAAGACTTGGAGCCAGGCCAACTTGTGAATCACCAATCATTGATCATTGATCACTAATCATTTACGAGATTGTTGACACTTAAGAATCTTATCATTGATCACTATAACCAAAGATATCATCTTTGAGTGGGTTGCCACATGATTGTGAACACTTCTAGAGCCTTATTAAAGAACTCTTAAAAAATCTTCACAGTAAACGCACCAGAAGAGTTGAACTTCCAAAGAATCTTATCATATGATCATTGATCACTAACCAAGAAGGATATTAACTTTGAGAGGGTTTCTTCATGACAATGAACACTTGTAGAGCCTTGTCAAGGAACTTCTAAAAATCCTTGACAATAAAAGCACCAGAGGAGTTAAAACTCCAAACAAACGTGTCAGAAGTATTTCTACATAATTTTCTAGCGTGATTATCAGCTGGTACATATGATAGATGGAAACATCAAGATTACAATTAAATCAAGTTTCCAATCTCTACCTCCTCTCAGTTTATATTGTGAACAAAGACAGGTGCGTTAGGAATGGAAGCAATGGCAAAAAAAGATGGAGATTTCTAGTCCAAAGTGCAATCTCCTATCCTTAATCAGTCAAAAACAAATCAAAAACACCACAATTTTCCTGCAACCATTTGAAACTTTACCAAGGATTCTTTCTTTCCATATGTTTTCCAGTTAATTCTTTAATTTTAGTGCTAATTGTGTTCTTGCAAAATGTTATTTGCTTTAGATTTACTTCTCCTGCACGATTTACTTGCACAGATTTATTTTTCACGTACTATATCCGATTGCTTCCCTGCACTTCAGTTTATTTGCTTTTACCGACATACTTCTGTTTAACTTTCTATATACTAAATGGGCCTGATCTGAAAATCCCTGTCGTAAGGGGTGTTCCCCTTCTTGGCTTTTAGATATTTAATTCCGAGTGACATAACATTTCCCTTGAATTTGCCTCGAGAGATCTATGAAGGAGAACCTAGTATGTACCTTCGATTAGCCTTCGTTGCATTTGCAGCAACAGATGGATATAAACTGTTGTTTAAACTAGTTTTGAGTAAAAACCATGAGGCAAAAAAACCCTGGCATTTCATTAAAAAGCGCTTAATGAAGGAAGCATTCCCAAATAACAAGGATACAAACATGACGCTCACACATAATTTGCACCTAACAAAAACAAAAGAAAAAAAGAAAAGAAAATACACCAGCACACAAACAGAGATCCTCACGCATCTCACCCTCCGCAGCTCCTCTCCGAACGTGCCGTCACTAGAAACTCTCACCATCAAATGGGGCAAGTCCCCATTACCGCATCTGTGTCATAAAACCAGTCTCAAAAAACATTCGTGGCCGATCACCCCTACTCTCTCTCTCTCTCTCTCTCTCTCTCTCTCTCTCTCTCTCTCTCTCTGTTCAAAACACCGGAACTAAGAGTTCAACAGAATGCCCCTAACCTCGGCGGTTGTAACACTGACCCGTTCGTCACCGGCATCTCATCGACTAGCCGATAACCACCATCTCACCTCTAGCGTTGACGCTTCCCTTCGCACGCCCATCCAAAGAAATAAAACTCTCGCGCAGATTCGGGACCTCGGTCCAGATCTGGAACATCAACAATCACATCAGTGACAACCTGAAATGTCCCATCAATGTTAACAACAACGGAGTCATCTACGATCATATCAACAGTACCAATGACTCCACATTTGAAGTGGTTGATTTGAAATTCAAAATTCAAATTGTCCACACATAACATCCTCTTCGAGCAGAGCCTGTCTGCAAGGGGACGCCTCGAACAGTGCATCTCGTCCCTTCGGACGGTCAGTTTTAAATTCGAAATTCAAAATGGCTGCCCAAATTTCAAAATTCCACCAATGAGCAACTTTTTGGTAAGCCAAGCCTCGTCTCATCGGCAAACCCAAAGCTGTTCGATCACTGTTGACCCATTGCTGCTCAAGACAATGACAAGCCACGGAAAATGGGCCCTCCCCAAGATTCGGGCTCAACCCGTCGCCTTCTCATGGCCAACAGGCCGTTGGGACCTCGCCACCTCTTCAGGCTAGCCACTAACTCCATGTAGCTGGTGTTGGCGCTCACTGTTACTGATCTCGCCTTTGCCACTCGTAGCTGGGCTCGCTGGGATGTCGAATTTGGTCCTCTTGTGGTCGGATCTTGTCCTCGATGCTGCCAGTACTCGTTTGACGCCTCCGCCGAGCTCAAGCTCCAGCGATCTTGTGGCCATTCTCGTACTGCGTTGAAACTCTGACGGAGTTGATCCTCGATGCTCGTGCAATAACCGGTCATATTCAACGCCGCCACGGTCAGATCCAGCGCCTCCACCAAGCTCGTGCTCCACCGCGCTTATCCTCTCTCTCAGTTCATGATTGCCACCCCCCGAATTCATGATGGCCAAACCTCTCTAATTAGCCCCTCGAGTCTGGTGCTTTCCTGCCTGCACCGTCGCCGCCCCGGTGGGTTGCCACTGCCCTCGTTAGCAAGGCTGGATCTGGCCCCTGCACGCCAGATCCAGCTGCTGCAAGGTCGGACCCGACCGCTTATGCCAGCTCAGTGTCCTTGTCGGTTGCTCTCGCCGGATCCGATCAAATCCAGCCTCCTCCTGGTCGGAGCTGGCGTGTTACAATCGGATCTGACCTCCTTGCCGAATCTAGCCGGTCACGATCGGATCTGGCCTCCACCTATCCTGATTTTGGATTATGAGGGAGTAGTTGCGGGGAGGAGGAAGAGGCAAGATGGATGGTGGCCTCCTCCTCGAGATCAAATCTCAGCTCTTCAATGTTGTTTAAACTAGTTATGTAGGTGATTATATGACCTTTTTCTCTTGTTGTGATCAATAACATTTATTTTTCTTGTCTTGAGATATGTTCTTAAGTGTCTAGTCCAGGAGTACGTATGTAAAATTGAATTTTTAAATATGTATTCTATTATTTCCCCTTTTTCCTTCTTGTTTCTTTTCTTTGTATATATGTGTATGAATGCTTGTGTCTGTGTGAAAGAAGAGTACATGACTTCCTAAGTTTTTTTGTTATTTTTTTTAGAAGTAACTTTTAAGATTTAAGTTGTATGAAATTTCTTAAAGTTAATTGTTATATTAGAAAGTTAATTGCAGTGCTACGATTTGTTTCTAAAGATGGAGAGGACAACACACTCTTTTTTTATATTTTGTTTGTTGTTTTTCTTGTTGAGGTCAACTCATTGATGTTTGTTGTCATCTTTTCTGCTCTTGATTTTCTTATTCCTTTGGGGAAAATTTTTGTATTTCCTACATGCTTTTAATAATGTTTTCTTATTGATATAAGTCCTTTACTTGTTCAATTAATATGATCAAGTTCTTTGCCATTGGGAAAAAGCTGAATGAGGTTTGTATAGTGTGTCTCAAGACAAGAAGCAAAACAAAAAAGAAATGTTATTATTTTGTGATCTTGTCCTTGGTGGTTCTTGTATTCGTGAAAATCAATACTAAATATCGCCTGAGAAATTTAAGAAAGAATGTGTTGCGATCACACTAACAATCGAATAATAACACCAACTGTTGTGTGTGTCCAAGACCGTTATCAACGTTGCGGAATCATGACAATATGTAATACTTGTAAAAAAAAAAACTAGTAAAGTAAAGTAGTGATACAAAAATAAAAAGAGAGATATCACGATGATTTAACACGGTTCGGCTAAACCCGACCTACACTTTCACGGGGAGAGAACTTAAGAGAGTTTTATTAATAAACTTAGTGCAAGAGATCTAACCTTCCTTTTAATTCCCACAAGAGTATTCACTTTGAATTCCTCTAGATTACAAGCGTATTCTTTCTCTTTTTACATTGACTTCTTATTTTCCTTCTGTTATTGATTAGAGTATAACTTTTATTTTTATAGTTTTACAATACAAACCTTATTTGAACTATGAGATGATCTTGGCTGTCGGATGCTTGAAGAACTTGATCAATTCTTGTAGGAGTTGATTTTTTTGATCTAGAACAATTCTAGATCCTTCAAGCTTTAGATACACACCTTCAATGAATAGAATTTGAGTTCTATTTTGAGTCTACCTGGAAAGAAAAATGAATGCACCTGAAAAAAAAATTTGAATCCGATTCTGACCTCTGGCCGTCGACAGGCCTCAGGAGACTGTCGACAGCGCCTGCTGCCTATCGAAAATCTGAGCCATGCTTTCTTCTCTATTTTGTGCGGTCGACAGGCCTGTCGCTCGCCCGTTGTGTGCGGTCGACAGGCTTATCGACCGTCACACAAATTTTTTGATCTGCTTCTTTTTCAAGTTCTTCTTCTCCAATTTGATTGGATATTCTTTGATCATCATCTCTTTTTGAAAATAAGAAAAATTCACAACAAAATATACAACTGACATTTTTCAGATAGAACTAGGACCATATAGTAGAGCCCAAACAGCTGAGGAAAAGGTAAACTGCAGCCCATGGTTGTCATTTCCTGTCCTGCTTGTGAATAAATCTAAAGGAAGCTCAAGGAGTTAAACATAGTGAGCATAAAGCCATAGTTTAATTGCAGTGAGTAATTAGCTAATTTCATAAATATGTGTTGCTTGTGTATGTATGGTGGCTGACAGCATTTTCATTCTGAAAGCATATAGTGATAGTTTTTGGGAAGGTGCTTCATGTAGCTTCTGTTTGGGTTGCACTGGAGAAAACATATCACATACCATATATTTCAGTTAATTGACATTACTATGACTTTAAATATATAGCGTTCAATTGGTTTCATTTAATTGAGTTTGCTATCATTTTTATCTGCTTAGTGTAGCAACAAAGCTGCATGCACCCTTCAATGTTATCTGATGGATGCTTCTGTGTTGGCATTTACCTAAGGTACAAGCATTTGGGGCAATTTGCTCCATTAGGTGGAGAGCAAGCTGCGGCACAGCTGCCAGGAGATTGGATATCAATAGGCCGCAGCAGTCAATGGCTTTGGTATTCCGTGTATGCGAGGTATGTACTGTCTTTAATTTAATTTAATTTGGTAACTCACAAGAAATTGTTTATGCTTGGAAATTTGATTCCTTGACTTCCTGCTCATCCACTCACCTGCACGTAACGCATGCATGCACATACATACACTATTTAAATGCATAATTTTGCATCTTCAATGGACATAGAAAGTCTTAGAACTTGAAGACTAAATTGTAGAATGGTAGCCTAATGCTTCACTATCTCTATAGGTAAATACCCCCATTTTGAGCTGTGGTTAAATAATGTAGTTGCTTTTTTTCCTTCCCCCACCCCCCCACCCCCCCCCCCCCCCCCACCCCCCCACCCCAAACTTTTCACCCACATGGTGATAGCAGAAAAAAACACGATACTCTTATGATGGATTGCGGTTCGAGGCATCAGAGAATTAAGAATTTGGATATTGATCAATACATAATGTTTGGTTGCATTAGATATCCTTTTTTTTCTTTTCTTCTTCTTCTTCTTATTATTATTATTATTTTGCACTTTCCACCCACATGGAGGTCACTAAAAAGAGAATGATTACCAATGTGCCCTAGTTTTGAATTGGCTATTTGGATTATCTTATGAGTGGATTAGAGAACTAAGAATTTGGATATCAATTCTTTCTGAGGGTTCGAACTACGATTCCAGGGGTTGGATAGAAATGTTGACATCGGTTCCTTAGTAAAGTTTAGGGTAAGAATATTTGGATATTAAGGTGAAGAAAGAGAAGATGAAATGCATTCAAGGTTATGTTAGAGATGAGTTTAAACTGAAGATACTGTTGGGGTTGTCTCTAGGGTTCATGTGGGCCTTGTGCCTTTTAGGCCGAGATGAGCTACCAGTCTACCACTAAGATGTTAGAATTTGCAGTGTAGCACTATATAAGTATCTTTTGTGTATAAGAGGTTACTTAGTGTTTTGGAATCGATAGAAAGATGAGAGCTATGGCAGAGATGGTGAGTGGTATAGAGTGATGTAGTGCTCTCTTGTAATTCATGTGTTTCCTTGTTTGTAGTGGGTTTCTCCTGTGGGCGTAAATATAGGCTGAGTTGGCCGAACCACATAAATCTTGTATTTCCTTCTTGAGTGTGATTGATTTTCATCTTGTGTGCCTGATATTCGATTTTGGGGCATGTTCTAGATCAGGAGGTGGGGATCTCCATCTCTAACAGACATATGAGAAACTTATTTAGAGAACAACCAAATCCCATAAGAATGAGAGAAGGTAAAATCCATAACGGGAAAAAAGGAACTAGGATTAAGACCCATGATTAGGGATATTTCTTCCTTGTTTCTCTTCATGTCGGTTTTTCTGTTTTAGTGTTTATCCTATTCAAGTTCCCTTTTGAGTTTTGTTTACATTTAAAGTTAGGATTAAGTAGGGAAGCGAAGAAGTTGGAGGCAGTAGAAAGAGAGAGAGACATTTCTATAGAATACAAAACAAGAAGAAAATTCCCCAAAAGGATCATCTGTTGATCGCATTGAATTATTCCTAGGTATCTATGGCCTATGCATCTGTGATGGTAGGATAAAGGAAGGTAACAAGTTATATAAATATAGAGCACTTAAATGTGGCTATTCTGAAACATAGGCAATAGTCAGAACTTGAACCGGGACTACCCACAAACCACTTCCACCATTTTACTAGCGAGCCATGCCTCACTCGTGCACTTAAATGCAGTTAAAAAGCACTAGGGTATATATGTGCAATTTGACTAATTTGAAATAAAATAACGGACATTGTACTAAGTTGCAACAATCACGCCAGCGTGGTGTACACATACGCATGTTTTCTGAAGTGCATTTTGGCTAATTTACAATGGTTTTCTTTTTCCCTCTTTCTTTCATGCCAGATGCTAACTTATCTAATTAATTTCTCTCTCAAAACTCATCACACACACTCTCTCTCTCTCTCTCTCTCTCTCTCTCTCTCTCTCTCTCTCTCTCTCTCTCTCTCTCTCTCTCTCTCTCTCAAAAGTAACAACAACAACAATGATGATGATGGTGGAGGCAAAGATAACAAATATTAGCAGCAATGGTAAAAGAATAGCATCAGTATTCAAACAGTCAAAGATTTTGTTGCATGCGTAATGTCATACACAGGTCTAGTTAGTAGCTTCCTATGATCAAGTGCATTTGAAAACTATATGGAGAATCACATGGCTGAACAGAAAATTTGCAGCATTCTATTTGCCCAAGGGAGAATTCATGAATAATTCTAGAATTAATTTCGTCTTATGCATTAACCAAAAAGGAAAAAAAAAGAGAGGAGAAAATCCCCAATTAATTCAGTTATATGAGAATAGGCCATGGCTCTGAGTTTTTATTTTTCCTGATTTCTAGCAAGCAAGTCAGCTGGCGCACTAGGGCCTTGGTGGTGTCAGACTGGACAAGGCGATTCATATTCGGGAGGGATTCAAGTCGTATATAATCAACGGCAAAATCTAACTTTCTGGAGTAACAGAACGAAGCGAAAAGTTTTCCGTCAGCACAGAGTTTCATGTCCGACTGCTTCCCCTCTGTTCATGTCTTGATCTCTTTCCCCCGTTTGTGGTGCCGAAATATTTTGCCTGCTTGCGTCCACGAGTGAGCGTTTGTAGCCAACAGTATTGAGTGTAGTTTGTATTGTTCATTGGATGCAATAAAATGATGGATAGTGGGTATACGAGATACATGTATTTGACGACTTTACACCCATTAATAATGTAATATTTTGGATACGGATTTTTGGCCTTTTGGCTTTGTCTGCAAAGTCTGAGATTTCTTTTTATGATCTATTTTGATTCAATGGAAAGGAAATTTATCTCTACTTGTTTAGTTCACAGTCCAGGACTTCATCTGCTTCCTATCAACTGCGGAGAATATCAAGCATGCAAGTGTTTCAATTGTTCAGCTACCTTCAATGGTGTTTGGCATTTCTAAGCTAGTGAAAATTTACTACTTGTCAGGTTTCTAACCGTCTTATTATATTCTAACCATTTTATTATTTTATAGCATATTAAAATGTTTGGAATTTTGTTATTTTCTACCCATTGTTGTGCTCTAATTTCCTCTTATTGTTAGTGTAGTTATATTGTTAATTTCTTTGTTTAAGAAGAAATTGACACAGGTTGAAATATATAATATTTTTTTTTTGATCATAGAGTTAACATTGCTTGATAAATACATTCTTTTTTGCATTCATGTTTCTGTGTAACAATTTTGACATATCCTAGCTACGTAAAATCTTTCTTGTGCGTGCATCATTTGTTCAAGTACATGAGGAAAAACACTATTATCTCCTTTCAACGCACACAGCCTTATTTGAGGAAATGCCATAGATTTCCACTTTAAACACCCAAACTTGAGCACCAACAACATCTTTTCGCCTTGTTTGATAGACGACACACGCGCACACATAATAACACAATTGTCTATCAAATATCCAAACTCGCGTGTTGATGCATAGAAATTTTCCTCAAAAAGAAAAAGTTGATGGATAGGGGGAAAAAAACCATCATAACATAACAAGCAGATCATCCAGGTTAACAGCTATATGGTAAGCAACACATCCATAACATAAGACATATTGGCTTCATGCCTCTCACAGAGAACGTAGATTGCTTGACAAATTCCTCGGCAACACCAGGCCTTCTGGCCGTAACATGATAACAGTATGTCGACATTGACTCTTGCATCGTTAAATTTTCCACCATTGATGTCAATAAAGCGAGGCCTAAAAACGCTGCTTTTTCAAAGAAAGCTGCGAGCTATAGTAAAATTGTCAGTTTTTCAACTAGTTCACTCGCAAGCGGGAAGAAACCAACATCCCTACTGTAGCTGAGCCTAGGCTCTCATTTTGGTGGGGCCCACATCCTATTCCCCGCTCCATCAAAATGCAAACAAACATGATTTTAGATTCCACCCTCCAGTAACAGTGCTTTTTCAATTCAATTTTTGAGAACCAAACAGGGCCTTAAGGAAACCTGGTAGAAAAGGGATTTATATGGATGAGTTCAAACCAGCAAAAGTAATTATGATCCACTGTACTGCTTCCAAGCCCAATGATTTTGGGTTTGATTTCGACTCCTGAAACAATTTATAAAGATTTGAGACAATAAAGCCAAAAATAAAACAAAGGCCTCCTGTTATTGAGGTAACCTATGAGATCTTAGTAAAAATATTCCTCAATATGTAGGGAATGTTCCATATTCATCTTTATTTAGGAAAATAACTTTCAATATATTTTCACAGTTTCTGGATTGACTTATCACAGAGAATTTATTCAACATCCAGTTCTTTTTTTTTTATACCCACTTGTGGGCATACTTATTTGGAATATACCCAACACCAAAGCAAAACATACCCACCCACCCACCCACTCATCAAAGACAAAACAGGCACACACCTGAAAGGGAAAGAATGATAAATTTTAGTAGAAAATAGTGATAAAAGAGTAGCGTCAGTATTCAATAAATTAGCTGGCTGAACAACAAATAGTAATAAAGGAAAACATAATTGCTTCCCATGAATAAGTGCATTTGGAAATTATATGGAGAATCACACGGCTGAAAAAAAAAGAATATCAGAATCATTTTATCAAACGTGAAATCATTAATAATTCTAGAACTAATTCTAGCCTGAGGGAAAAAAAAATCAGAAATCAATTCAATTATGAGAACAAGCCGTTGCTTTGAAGTGTTGCTTTCTGATTTCTAGCAAGCAAGTTAGCTGGCACACGATTCATTTCCGGATAAATTTCAGCAGGGATTAATCATATAAAAAAACAACAAAAACTAACTTTCAGCCAAAATTATCAGCAAATTGAAAGAAAAACAATTTTCTTTTATTTACTAGAAACTTTTATCTCAACTTTTCCTTTCTAAAACATAAGTGATAAATATGGCTTCTGGTCATGAATGAAGCCACAAACTATCAACATTTGAAAGCTGGGATGTGTTGTGAGCAAAATATTATCTGGAACAAAATCTTGGAACGTACAAATTTCACTAGATACAGAATCTCAAATAGATTTTGATCAGACCAACATAACACTCATTGATAATGCAATGCAAACAAAAAAATGGGAAGCTGCAGTGAACATCACTCCATCGGATTCTTATACAGCCGTGATCCCACCACTCGATTCTGTCATCTATCTCTCTCAACTTCGCAAATTATAATTGAATTAGCTGTGCATTTTTTTGGTTTTATGATCAATTCAATAGAAAATGTACATGCATCCATATTTTACAAACAAAACTATGTACACTTTGAATTCCAATCTCTATTCCATACATTTTTCAGGTTCAATTGTATAGAAGGGAAAACCATTCTCCAAAACTTGTCGAGTAAAAAATGGAGCAAACATTAAGATTTGACAAAGGGATTTGCAATTTTTTTATTATTATTGTTCAATTACAAAAAAGGGACAATGAGACATTATTCAAATTGTCTGGCAGCAGAGGAGACAAAGGCTTACAGTGACTTGTGGGCTCTGTGGCCAGCTTCTCTGCTGGCCTACATATTGCTGAATCCATGTGGAATGATGACTGATATACTGTACACACCCATTTTTCCCCAGCTTGAGATCCCCATAATATAATTTCCTGTTGAATCATGAAAAGAGGCAAGATGTCTTAGTACCAAAAGTAAATAATTAGATACATAAATAAATAAAATAGTGCAAAAAAAAAAAAGAAAAGAAAAATAAAAAGACTTTTCTGAAGTGAAATAATGCTTCAAAGGACATCTTCAGACATTTCTCTATATAATCAAGTGAGACACATCTCAGTGCCAATATATAATTAAAAGACCTAAATTAAGTAATAACAACAATAGATACATACAAATTAGAAATAATCCAAGGGCTTATGTAATAATTAGAGACAGATTACACTTCAAAGGTACAAACCAATGACATTCCTGACATTTTCTCAGACAACCAAGCAGACATTGTTGTGCTATCTGCGCGTCATTATTTGTGTTCATCATCATGTAATTCCTTGAACTTTTTTTTTTTGTGTATAAGACTCAAATAATAACAATGATAATGGTGAAGATGATAACAATAACAATAAAAACAATGCTAATAATAAATAAAATCTATTGAATTACATTAATAACTCAATGGATATACGCAAATGATAAAGATGACACTTACAAATTCAAAGCCAATGGCATCCTTAACCATTTCATTATACTAACCACTAATATGTACCATGCTGCCTTCTCTAATATTAGTTGTGCTATCATTCACTATACAATATACCATGCACACCAAAAGAAAAGAAAGAAAATACACTGGTTAAAACTTAGCCCAAGGGCTTTTACGTAATTAAAATTGGATCAAGATGACTTTAAATATATGAAGCCATTGCAATGTGCAACCAACATGTATCTATTTCCTTCCAATTACATAATATCTACCCATCATCTCCATCTCCTTCTCCATGTCCTCAACTACCAACGCCGAACACACTGCTCGCCAACCAGGCCAACCTCTTGATTCCAGCCAGGCCCGTTGGATTCAGGAATGGAACAGGACCTTCCTTTTGGTCTGCGCTGCCGGGCTCACCATAGATCCTTTGTTCTTCTATGCACTCTCCATTAGTGGCACGTGCATGTGCCTATTCATTGATGGTTGGTTTGCGGTCACCATCACGGTGCTCCGGTGCATCGCTGATGTGGTGCAATTGGGGAACGTGCTGGTGAAGATGAGATTCGGGTGCTCTGGCTCGGAAAGACAATCAGAGGTGGAAGGGGAGTTCGAGAAGAGAAGAAGAGGAAGGGGGTGTCGAAAAAGAGTTGATTTTCGATCTCTTTGTGATACTTCCAGTGCCTCAGGTGAGTTTTAGTTTGGTTTGGTCCTTGTTTTTGGTGAGTACACATTGAGGATACAGCTTATCTTATTTTCACTGGTTATATTTCCCTAATAAGCTAGTAATTCAACTTGGAGTTTGTTCCGTATATTCACTCAAACCATTTTCTTAACAATTATCTTGTTAAGTTGGCCTGCAGATGTTTAGTTGGCCGAGGAATAAACAACTTAAGCTTTTGGGACAAAGCTGTTAGCTAATGGTTGCATTTGAGCACCAAGTTTTAAGGGGATTAGGATTTCAGTTCTTTATATAAACAATTTAGGCACCATTTATTCATGATAGCCAGCCATAAGCAAGACGTTTTGAAACAAATCACCATTCATATGGATTTTCTTTTCTTTTCTGAAAAAAAATGGCCTATGTTTTTCATGAGACATAATGACCCCTATAGGGAGTAGGGATGTCTATCTCAAAATGAAACTGTGGGATGGGGTTAGAGACTGAGTGGCCCCAGCACTTCTCACAGAGCAAGAAAGAGTATATGCTATTTGGTTTCTTGGCCACACTAACGGTAGCAAGACATGTGACATCAACATCATCTCAGGTAGAAACAACTCTCTCGTGATGCTTGTTCTGTTGTATTCAAATCAATGTGATGCTTGAATGAAATATCTGTATGCTCACATGATGCAATTACTGAAGAGAAATCAGTGAGTTACTGGCTCAAAGAAAAGGGAGTGAAGCCAACAAGGGTGAGGGGACAAAAAAGGACTAAGTCTTTGTCTAGCATATATAATTCACATGGAAAGGACAATGGTACATGCATGATACTGCAGGGATGAAGCTTACCAGGACTCTAGGCTGACATAGTGAATATGTCCTGATTATGCATGATGAGTTGATACCTTATGATAAAAGCTTGATGGAGTTTCAGAATCTTCTGGTGCTTTATTCATGTCATGATCAATAGTGCCCATGTGTTTCAAGGTCTAAATGTGTACTTAAATATGTAGGAAATTATAAGAAAATTTATTACCATACACTGAAAGTCATTAGGTTGTTAAAGACTAAATTGTTCAGATTTTACATATAATACTGTGGCTACCATATGAATTGTTCTTGCTGGCTGCTAGAACTGAGTTTGGATTGATATGTTTTCAGGTTGTTTTATGGGTGGTAGCTCCACTCCTGATAAATGAAGGATTGACGATGACAGTGATGACCGTCTTATTAATTGTGTTTCTCTTGCAATACCTACCAAAGATCTACCACTCAGTCTGCTTCCTACGACGCCTGCAAGATCTCTTAGGCTACATCTTTGGGACCATCTGGTGGGGGATTGCTCTTAACTTGATAGCATACTTTGTTGCATCTCATGTGAGTATACATCACCTTACAAATATTTACAAGTATTTTTTTTTTGAACTGGAATAAATTAAAATCTGATCTCTCAAATACATGACTGAATTCTACTTAAAATGAATCAATACTTAAGATGAACTTAAATTGTGGTTTTTTAGACACTATTCTCGTTATGATTTTCTTAATTAAATTTAATCAGACACAAATTTTCTATAAAATGAAACTTTATTTGGAAATCATATTTCCTGCTCATTATGTAGGTAATTATTGAATAGGTCCTTGCTAAATTGCTCTATTCTAAACACAACTATTCCTAGCTTGTTACATGTTTCACGCACACCCACACACACACATGAAATACAACTATGTTATGTGACAGAACCTTTGCATATATAGCACCAAGCAAAGATCTCTTAATGACCAAGGTTAAGCTCTCGAAGACTTCTAACAAAGTAAAATATAGTAAGTGCACGCACATTGTTATTTGTTTATATTGGATGCAGAGCATTAATCCTCCTAATGAAAGCCTAACTTACGTAATGCTCTACCTGATGGAATATATTCTTCTCTGTAATTAAAAGCAATGTTGAAACTTGAATGTTTTGATGCTCAAACTTTCACATATGACCCCTAACCAAAGGGCTCATCAGGCGGCTGGAGCATGCTGGTACTTGCTAGGGCTCCAAAGGGCCACAAAGTGCCTCAGAGAGCGGTGCATGGCAACAAATGGATGCAACCGAAGCACAATTGCATGTGTTGATCCCATATACTACGGCTCAACCATAATATTGAAAGACAGCAAGAGACTAGCTTGGGCTAATAACATGAATGCAAAGGCTACGTGCCTTGACAGCAGTGATAATTACCCATATGGAGCTTACAAATGGACGGTCCCTCTTGTTACAAACTCTAGCCGATTGGAGAAGATACTCTTTCCCATCTTTTGGGGTCTCATGACTCTAAGGTAAGTGTTGGATTCATCTCTAGGTATTATATTGGTTTATCACATTACTTCAAGTTGTATAGATAACTAGTTTCAGAATTCTTGGATTCTCAATGAGAAAAACTTTAAAGATGTCCTAAAAATAATATTTTTTTAAAATTTGTGGAAGCGCGTGAAGTGCATTCTGGAAGCAAAGAACTATTGAAAATTTGAATTTCCTCTACATCAATATGTTGCTTTTCAGTTAGATTATAATCTTCTCATAGGCTAACAACCACCAAGATCTTTTCTTCTTTATTGAATTTTACTCAAAAAAAATGTCAAACAAGATTAAAGTAATGCAGAAACTGACTGTTACATGTTTATACACATTCATAACATTCTATAGTAATGAGACAAGATTGAAATTGCTTAAAACCATTATTCTACAGTTATCTCCCCTAGCTGATTTGTTTGTTTGTTCAGTACATTTGGGACCATTCAGAGCACAACTGAATGGCTTGAAATTGTCTTCAACATCACCATTGTGACGATCGGGCTACTTCTGGTTACCATGTTGATTGGAAATATCAAGGTGAATATCTAACCCATTTTCTTGATTTAGTTTCTTCTAACAGAATTTCTTGTCTCATTACCCGCTGTAAAATGGCACACTGCATGATAATAAATCTAACTATCAGGTTTCTAACTGTCAGGTTTCTGTCAAAAACTAATTTATTGGGAGATTTGAATAAGTATATAATAAAATAAAATTGAGAATTTATTTGGGAAAAAAGTGATAAGGACAAGATGGAGATATTATACAGGAAGCAACATATAAGTGACAAAAATATATCAAATGTATCACACACGTACCAAGAATTGTTATATATGAATTATTACTACACTATTTGAAGCATGATATCATTGCAAACATTGCAAACATATGGCAATATGCTTCAGTATACAGACATCAATTCAAATATGGGATGCAGGTGTTCTTGCATGCAACAACATCCAAGAAGCAGGCAATGCATCTCAAGATTAGGAGCACAGATTGGTGGATGAAGCGTCGATGCCTGCCACACGGATTCAGGCACCGAGTGACGCAGTTTGAGCGGCAGCGGTGGGCTGCAATGAGAGGTGTTGATGAGTGCAAGATGATTCAGAACCTCCCTGAGGGCCTCAGAAGGGACATCAGATATCACCTCTGCCTCGACCTTGTTCGACAGGCAAGTAATGTTATTCAAGTTTTGTTATCGGGCCAAAACATTATAACCCCTTATTCTACAACTGCATTCCAAAACTGATGCAAGTGGAATTCCTGCTATATTACTGTTTTAACTACAAAAAGAATATATTTGGCCTCAAATTGATTGACAAAACTCGGTTTCTGCAGGTTCCTTTGTTTCAACACATGGATGAACTGGTCCTAGAGAACATCTGTGACAGGGTGAAGTCTCTCATCTTCACCAAAGGAGAAATTGTGAGCTGTTCCCTGTCCATGCTACTTACTATTCAAAGTTTTAGAAATATCCCTTGTTGTAAATCAAATTTTCTTCAGCAATCAGTTAGTTTATGAGGTATTAGGAAACTTTATAGATTTCAATCAGCTGCAGAAGTATTTCACGAAGAACTCTTGAATATTTAGTCTCTCTTGAGTTGTGATATACAAGGATAAATTGATTCACACTGACTTTCGTTGAGAGAATCCACAAAATCTAAAACTATTAGAGGACCAACCCTGCTATTAGAGGACCATGATTCTATAATTGTTAGATAGCTGATTTAAACTAAGGTTGTGTTTGACAAGTACAGCTAGAAATTAGGATTTAGTGCCTTGGGAGAAGAGAAATAAGGAGGAGTTGGGAATTATTATTATTATTTTGTTTCTTTGAAATTAGATTTATCTAGAGTTAGGGATTGAGATAGAGAGAAAGAGAGATGCTAATTCCAACATTTTGGTGGAATTGGTAATTTTTTATATTAGAAAATTGGGTGGATTTCTAGGTAGTTTTGGGCTAAATCTATTTTCATCACGACTTGTTAAGCTTTGTCAAAGTTTGATCGTTTGACAAGAGTTACCAGAATTAGCTGAATTCTTGAGCTAACTTCACTTGCCAAACAAGGCATAAACTCATGTCATCACGTAGTGGACTGGCTACAACGTTTATCAACTTGCAGCCTAACAATTTCTTATGCTTGTTAGTGTTGTGTGGTAGATCATATCCAGTTTATAAGTTAAGAAGTGCCTAATTTCTCATTCCAGTGATATACATTATTACTGAAATCCTGTACCTAGAGCTCTCGGTTGTAACTTTGCTTTTGGGTAATTATCTGATATCTCACGATACCATGCAGATTGCAAGAGAAGGCGATCCAGTCCATAGAATGCTCTTCATAGTAAGAGGCCACCTCCAAAGCAGTCAACATCTCCGTGATGGTATTGAGAGCCGCTGCATGCTAGGCCCTGGAAACTTCAGTGGCGATGAGCTCCTCTCATGGTGCCTTCGTCGCCCATTCATTGAGCGCTTACCTCCATCATCTTCAACGCTCATAACTCTCGAAACCACTGAAGCCTTCGGTTTGGAGGCAGCAGATATTAAGTATGTGACTCAGCACTTCAGGTACACTTTTGTCAGTGACAAGGTGAAGAGAAGTGCGAGGTATTACTCTCCGGGTGGAGGACATGGGCAGCGGTAGCAATACAGTTGGCATGGAGGAGATACAGGCATCGGCTTACACTTACATCTCTGTCGTTTATCAGGCCAAGGAGGCCGCTATCAAGGTGTTCGTCCCTAGGGGAAGATAAGCTAAGATTGTATACCGCGTTGTTAACATCACCAAAGCCAGAACATGATGCTTGATCTTCCAATATATGTTGAAGGACATATGGTGTAACACATAGGTATTCACCAAGCGTATGGTGATGAATTTTTCATGTGTTGGTTTCATTTGTTGTAAATGATATATCAATCAATTTGGATCACCATGACGTGCTTGATGCATCTCCTTTGTGTATGCACAAAATGACTACTACGAGAAAAGGAAACAATCACACTAACTCTCAAGTACTGCACTAGACTACCCTGGCTTGCAATTGCAGACTTTGACTTTGTCAGCCCACACGAAGATAAATTGTCGGGGGATCTCATGGTACAAAAGTTGAAGGAACAACAATTTTGCTAACTGTATGCTCCTAATTATAATAATATCACCAATAATTTTCTCAGATCGATAAATTCATCGCAGACTGGACTAACACAAAGTATGGAGTATGAATCAACAATACATATGTTCAAGAAATTTAGACAATGAACTGGTGGAACTATGACAAATCAGCACATTAACCCAACATGGAATAAAGCTTGTATCTATATCCATTGCATGAAATCAGAATATAGACTAATATGTATGAACAAAGTGCAAGTAAGCAAGAGCAGTTTCATTTGGGCATAACAACAAACAGTTGATGGGCACTAAGATGTAAACTCCATAAGTATGAAGTAGGTAGTAGTACCTGTGCGTAGATGAGTGAAGTAGTCACCACAGTTTCATTTGCCTTTAAGATGTGCATTATGGACCTCAATTGTAGAAGACAAGTTTAAGGATGAGAGAAGAAGACAGTAGAATTAGGTCGTTTCTGGGCCGGGGCAACAGCAGAGACGGGCCGGGCCGTTTAATTCAATCCAATACCAATCTCATGGGCCTAGAATAGAATATGAAAATTTAACTCCTCAATTCTCCAAATCACTTCAAAAACAATATCTTCAATCAATCACATATCAAAACAATAACAACTTATACCATCATAGCAAAATATTTACACAAACAACTCCCTCCCTTTATCTTTCAATCAAGAGGGGGAAATTACACAAAGCTTGACTTCACAAATGATCCATATTTACCCACATCAAAAACCAAAAGAAATCATCTCACAGAGGAGCTTGAGAGCTCAGAAAACTGACACAATTCAAAATTCAATCCTGTAAATCTTCAACCATCCTCCTCAAAATTCAGGCTCTGGCACGAAGAAGACCTCGACACTTCGTCGTCCCCGGCGAAGCACGACTTTCTGCCCACCAGCTCCGCCACCCTCTTCGCGCACCCGGAGTCCCTCGGGCTCTCAATCGCCCCCCTCAGAGTCCTGATCTTCGGCAATCCCTCGGCAATCTTCGTGATCGACGGCGGGGGAGACCTCTCCGTCTCCATCTCCTCCTTCAGTCGAATCGCATTGGCTCCTCCGAGCGACAAAGCCCTCTTCTTTCTGTTTGCTGCTGCGCTCTTCTCCTCCCCTTTCTTCTCGTCCTCGGGCAGCGACCACTTCCTCCTCTTGCTCCCTTCCTCGTTGTACCGGCTTGCCACGATCCTCACCTTGGCGCTCTTCAAAGGCCTCTTCTTTTCTTCGAACAGGGTCTTGGGCTTGATGATCCCTGAGATTGACCCTTCCTCCATCTTCACTGATTTCTTGGGCAAAACCGTAGAGATCCCCTTTCTCAGCTCGGTAACTCTCGAATTCATCGGTTTCCGAGACTTTGGGCTGATGCTCAGGCTCCGGTCGCCGCCGGCCCGGCGGAGGATCTCCGACGGGCCAAGGCTCATCCCCCTCCTCCGTGCCGACGTCAAATTCTTCTTCTTCTCGTTCTCTTTCTCTTTCAATTTCGATTTCTCCTCCTCCTTGATTCCTCCGAGCCTCTGGAAGCTGGGCTTCGGTGGGGCGCGGAGGGGAGTGGCGTTGTGGTAAATTTCCATGGGGCCAAGGCTGAGTCCCCGCCGGCGGCGAGATTCTTGGATCGTGGTATTTTTGGAGGAGGAGGCCGAGGGCGGCAACGGAGGAGGATGGGTCTCGAGGTTCAAGAACTTGGCCGGGACGCTTCGGCCGCCGCCGCCGCCGCCGCCGCGCTTGGTGGGGCCCGGTGTTGGCGTCTTGGATGAGGCCAAGATCTGAGCTTTCTTGATCTTGAGGGCCTCCAGCTTCTTGGAGAGGCGACTGATCTCGCCCTCGATCTCTGCGATCTCGGCGTCGATGTCGCCGGCGCCACCGCTGGGCTTGGGCTTGGGCTGGGATCTTGATGGGCTTCGGTTCTCTTTGATTGGATCATCGAGGTTGAGGGAGATGGGCTGAAGGGGGAGAACGTCGTCGAAGGCGGCGTTGTCCCAGATCTGGAGGTTGGGGGCGCTGAGAATGTTGCTGCTCATGCCGGCGGTAGAGAGAGAAAGAAAGGATTAGAGAGAGAGAGAGAGAGAGAGAGAGAGAGAGGGGTATTGAGCGATGTGAGGGAAGGAGAGGGGTTGGGTTTTTGTCTCTGAGGGATACGTTGTTTCGACCGTTGGAGGTGGGCCCACTTTTGAATTGAGAGACGCTCCGATGGGATTTAAAGACTTATTATTATTATTATTATTATTATTATTATTATTATTATTATTATTATTATTATTATTATTATTTCTCTAATTAGTTGTTATAAGCCAGAACGCCAAATGATTATATTGCTAATACGGTCGGTCACGAGGGAAGCCACGTGAGTTGGGAGAATTTTGTTTAAGGTCTCTATATTTCTATATTTTCGAACTTCTTTTTTATTTATTTATGAAAATGCCAGGCGATTTTTATGAGAACTCGTCATCATTTCGTTTATTTACAAAACTAGCACTCCCACTTTTCAAGGTGAATTTTATGAGAAACAAACCGTTGTTTCTCTTTCATTTATTTACAAAAATTTCACCGCCACTTTTCATGGCATTTTTTATGAGAAACCGTCGTTTCTTTTTTTTTTTGAAAAAAAAAAAAAAAGAATTGTCGACTATGGGACTCAAGTGCCCAAGGCCTCCTCCACATCAAAAGAACAAAACAAAAATAACATTTTGAGGAGAAAAATTAATTTTTTATTATTTTCAGTGATAGTAATTGCATCTCGGACATTATCAATAATCATAAATCATAATGGCATAATCTAACTTATTTTAGTACTATTAATTTTTTTTAAAAAAAAAATTATAAGTAAATGTTTGCCTCCACTGTAAGGCTTAAGATCCACGATACCCATGCAATGAATCATCTCCCTCTTGTTGTCTGAGGAGAATGAAAAGAAAATGAAATAATAGCCAGAAGAAGAAGTATTGTAAGGACCAGTTTGGTTGCCGTAATTGGTCGTAATTCGTAAGTCGTAATTAGTAAAGTCTTTTACAGTTGTAAATGAATTACATGCATGTAAGTTTTACGGTATTTGGTTGGTAATATAAAGTTATAAGTGGGAAAGTGTATTGTATTTTACGGTGTTTGGTTGTCGTAATGTGCAAGTGATAAGTGAAAAAGTTGACCACGAAATTAACTATTTGGTGATTTAAAAAGTTTGAATATTGCAAATAAATATTAAAAATACTAAATATTAAAAAATTTAATATTAATATAAAAAAATAATACGAATTTGCATGATCACAAAATTAACTGTAACTGAGTTGTAAGTGAGTGGTAATTAGATTGCAAGTGAGTGACAGTTGAGTTGCGTAAGTCTTTTACGAATTACGCTCCAAACAAACGTCGTAGTTGTAACTGGGTTGTAAGTCATTTACTAATTACGACTTTTAACGCGAAACAAACCACCCCTAAGTAAACTAGTTTTCATTTATCTTTGATAAATTTTGGCCTCACATAGTCTATCCTTTGCTAATTGCTGCTGTCATTCGATTTTACTGATATATTAGTACGTATACTTTTATATAAAACAAAAAAAAAATGAGTTTATTAATGGCTCAATTAAAACCGCTACCCCAGCCTAAAATTTTGCAAAAATTATAGGTTGAGTCATATTTCCATAAAACGTGCCTATTGACTTAATTAACTTTCTATAAATAGTATTAACATTATCCCTAACGTCTATTTTCATATGAAAATTTTTTTTAAGAAAAAAAATATAATAGTTAATAAATGATGAGAAGGAACTTTCCAACTATATATTATTAATTTTTGCATGAAATTATGGAGCATAGATATCTTATATATAAAGTTTCAATTGGTTATAAAGTGCAGGTAAGTGTCCAGTATAAAAAGTTTACATATCAATCAAGTAATACACTTAATTTAACAAAAGTGTTATATTTATTCATGATAAAAAGAATAAAACATTCAACTTAGCAATGAAATTGATTTTTTAATTTATAAATTAATTTATAACTCTATATAACATATTTTCGTACTGCCACACTTAAAAATTATTTGTAATTCCGTCCTCGTCCCCAATGCTTTTGAGTTGTCATATAGATATGTACATATTAATTATATGTACTACACGAGAATTATATTAGTATTCTACACTACTAACGATGTTTGCAAGTTAATTTGTTTGGAGTTTAGCAAAAGAATTGAGCATTTAATTGAAAAATAACTGAGGATTCAAATGAAAAGTTACGT
This sequence comes from Agave tequilana, assembly GCA_038442645.1. NCBI lineage: Eukaryota > Viridiplantae > Streptophyta > Magnoliopsida > Asparagales > Asparagaceae > Agave > Agave tequilana. The sequence goes on from JAVJIF010015688.1 coordinate 21,638, forward strand.
ATTTCAGAATGTATTATACACAATTTCAATGAGAATCAGTCATTTTCATATTGTGCGTAGAAATCAAATAACGGAAACCGAAACCAAATCAAAAGTTAATAAATTTTGTAGCAATAACTTGTTGCCCAAAAAATTATGTTCTGGTTATGCTTGTTCTCCTGACCATTTAGTTTATTCTCACTGGAAAACTCCCTTTTTGATGAAACAATCTATTCAACAATTTCTGCAGGAAAACTGAGCGAGAAATACACATTTGGATCCCAACATTCTGAATGACGTGCGAGCCTACAATACCTGAAGGTATGATTTTGATTGCAAGTGCATCCAGAATAGTGTGGCACTGAAATATTATGGAGCTTGAAATTATATATATGATGTCGTATGGATGAACACTGACAAGTTATGATAACTTATGCTCTGGGCAAAACCAAGTATTAGTTACCGGTGAACGAAATTCTTGAGCATTTTTTTCCTCCAAATGTAGTGTTTATGATGAAAATTTCATGGTTCCATGCTTACTAGTTATTAGAATCTAGACCATGTGGAGATGTTGAGATGTTGGGGCTAAAATACATGATTGCTGCTTTGTTTTATCTGTTGAAATTTAAAGAGACATTTGATTGCGTTTTTGTGGAAAATGCACTACAATTAAGTGTCTGCTAGCTTCTTACTATCATCAGTATATCACTATTCCATTTAAGCGTTCTTTTCGCAACATATGCACTGTCAGGCAAAGCACTGATCCTTCCTTTTTACCCAGAGTTTATAGAAACAGACATCAGTACTGAGATCTTCGCGGTCCCAGGGGAAAAATGAACAAAACATAATGAGGAAAATTCTTGTAAATAGTGGATCGTGTAAGCAAATTTCTTTACTGCATTTTACAATTCTACGCAAGATTCATTTGCTACCAGATTTATCTGTTTGAGCGATTTTTGTATTCACTGTAGCATTTTCTTTCTTATAATTGCTTTGCAGAAGCAATATTCAGCTCCTGGCATAAGCTTTGCATCAAAAGCTGGCTGAAATCGATTTACAAATCATGGATGATAAAATGTAGAGAAAAAATCTCTACTAACAGTTTCCTAAATTCGGTGGATGTCAACTGTTGGAGCAGATGGTGAGTGTACTGGAGCATTTGTTGTTTCAGGTTTGGAATGGAAGAAATTATTTTGTTTCAAGAATGGCTTCTTACTTGACTTTGTTGAGATTTTGAGAATAATTTTCCTCTCTCTCTCAATAATATTTTTTAATTCTAGGTTTTTTTGACTCATTTGCACTTTGGCTTTCTCATTTTTTAAGTAGGAAAAGACTAGCTTTGTTTGGCTTTCTCACTTGAGTCCTTGACTTGTCTTACAAAGGGAAGCATTACTTACAAATTACCTTTATCAACTATTTATTGATTTAATGCCAAAGATGGTCAATGAATCTCTTAGAAAAAGAAAGATAGTCAATAAAATTGGAAATTGTTTTTATTGATGATTTTATAGTCCGATATCTTAATTGCAAACCTTCAATCTGTCATCTTAGGGGCCGTTTGTTTTGCCGTAAAAGGCGTAAAAGTTCGTAATTCGTAAATGACTTACAACTCAATTACAACTACGGCGTTTGTTTTGACAGAATTCGTAAAAGACTTACGCAACTCAACTACTACTCACTTGCAACCCAATTACCACTCATTTATAGCCCAGTAACAGTTAATTTTGTGGTCATGCAAATTTGTATTATTTTTTATGTTAATATTAATTTTTTTAATATTTAACATTTTTAATCTTTATTTGCAATATAAAAACTTTTTAAATGACCAAATAGTTAATTTTGTGATCAACTTTTCACTTACGACATACACGTTACGACAACCAAACACTATAAAATACAATACACTTTCCCACTTAGAACTTTATATTACCAACCAAACACCGTAAAACTTACATGCATATAACTTATTTACAACTGTAAAAGACTTTACCAATTACAACTTACGAATTACGACCAATTACGACAACCAAATAGAGACGAACACCAATATTTTCTCACATAGATGAGATGAATTATCAAAATTCAGCAAAGTTTCCAATTTTCCTTGTTGGGTCTCTCAACCCTAGAACATCCTCATGAGTCATGACTAAGGCTTATCACATAGATAGCTAAGGTACAGAACATTTATTTGTTCTCCCCCTCTTCTTCTCTAATGCACACTTGTTCAAGTCCTGCAATTTGATTCTTGTACGATTCTTTTATTCTAAACTCCTATTTGTTGATATGTTTTTAATAAATAAACCAAATCATAATCTTAGCCACCCTATGAAATCTCTAACCACCCTAAAAGTCATCAATAGTCATTCTATGAAGATCTTAGTCATCCTATTAAGATCATAACCGTCCTATGAAGATCTTAGCTACTCTATGAAGATCATAGCCACCCTATGATTTTGATGTATGTGTAGGGTGAAGTGATGAAGGGGTTTAAAAGTTTTGCCTATAAATAGGTAGCACATTGCATGAGATGCAAGGAGCAAGGAAGTGAGAAGAGAGAGTTGCTAATATTGTATTGTTCTCTCCTTTCTCTTGTCATTTATCTTCTTTTTGTTAAGCTCTAGTGAGTTGGGTTTCATTGGATTTGGGTGAGTGAGATTTTGAGTTGTAATCTCTTGTATTCTCCTATTTTGATTAGTGAATTCATCTTGCTGTCTTCTCCGTGGACGTAGGTCACATTGACCGAACCACGTTAAACACTGGTGTGCTGTTCTCTCTATTTCTATTAGCTTATATTGCTATTTGTCTTTCTTTCTATAATTGTCATCTCTTGCATTAGAAGCCCACTACTACAACAAACTGGTATCAGAGCTAGTGTTATCTTCTTGTGGGTTTCGAGATGGCTTCGGCAAAGTACAAAGTAGAGAAATTCGACGAGAAATAGCTTCAGTTTTTAGAGAGTCAAAATGCGGGCTCTCTTGGTGCAACAAGGCTTGTTGAAAGTCTTATCCAATAAGGGCAAGTTGCCGGAATCCATGTCCGAGGACGAAAAAGAAGAACTCAAGATGAAGGCGCATAGTGCCATACAACTTTGTCTAGCCGATGAAGTTTTGCGGGAGGTTGCCGATGAAGATACCGCCGCCGGTTTGTGGCTCAAATTAGAGGGTTTGTATATGACAAAGTCCCTGACCAATAAGCTCTACTTGAAGCAGCGCCTCTTCACCCTTCGCATAAATGAAGGTACGCCAATTAAAGACCACTTAGATGAGCTCAATAAAATTCTCATATATTTAAAAAAATATTATGTTAGAATAGATGAAGAAGATCAAGCTCTCATCTTATTATGCTCATTGCCTCCTTCCTTTGAAAATTTTGTTAATAATATGCTCTATGGTATAGATACACTCTCTTCAGAAGATGTCAAATCAGTCTTACATTCTAAGGAGTTAAGAAAAAAATGTCAGTTGTAGGAAGTGAGGATCAAGCTGAACGCTTGTTCATCTGTGGTCGTACAGAGAAGGGTCGAGAAAAATCTCGAGGAAAATCTAGATCTAAATCTAGGTTAAGAAAAAAATATTGAGTGTCACTATTGTCATAAGTTTGGACACTATAAAAAAGATTGTTTTAAGCTCAAAGAAAAAGAAGATGTAAGGAGGAAATCTCAAGATGAGAAATCTTCGGTTGTTAATGTTGCAGAAGAAGCCTCCATCCACATCACATGAGGTTCTTTCAGTTACCGTCCTTGATGCCCGTTCACGAGATGAGTGGATTCTTGATTCAGGTTGTTCTTATCACATATGTCCTCACAGGGACTAGTTTGTGACTTACCAACCAATTGATGGTGGTAATGTCTTAATGGTAAATAACATGCCCTACAGGATAATTGGTATTGGGTCAATTAAGATTAGAATGTATGACGGTATTGTTAGAACGTTGAGTAACATTCGGCATGTGCCGGATTTGAAGAAAAATTTAATTTCTTTAGGTACCCTTGACTCCAATGGCTATAAGTTTTCAGCTGAAGGTAGAGTTTTGAGAGTTAGTAAAGGCTCTCTTGTTGTAATGAAAGGAAAGAAGGTGAATACCCTTTATATCCTTCAAGGTAGCACGGTGACAGGTGATGCCGCTGTGTCAATGTTAGAAGACCCAGACTTAGATACCATTCGTTTGTGGCATATGCGGTTAGGGCATATGAGTAAGAGAGGACTACATGTGTTGAGTAAGTAAGGTTTGCTTTGTGGCCAGAAAACAGGAAAGCTTGACTTTTGTGAACATTGTGTTTTTGGCAAGCAGCACAGAGTTTCTTTTGGTACAGGTGTTCACAGGACTAAAGACACCTTAGACTAAATTCATTCAGATGTTTAGGGTCCCTCTCAGGTTCCATCGAAATGTGGAGCTAGTTATCTTCTGACTTTAATTGATGATTATTTCAGAAAAATTTGGGTGTATCCTCTCATGTATAAGAGCGATGTGTTTGCTATGATCGAAAAGCAAATAGGAAAGAAAGTGAAGCGCCTCAGGACCGACAATGGAATGGAGTTCTGTTCCATGGAGGTTGATCAATTCTACAAAAATGAAGAAATTATGCGGCATCGTACAGTTCGGTACACACCACAACAGAATGGAGCTGCAGAAAGGATGAACATGACACTATTGGAGAGAGCCGGTGTATGCTCTCTAATGTCAGTTTGTCAAAATGCTCTTGGGCCGAGACAGTAAATACAGCTTACTATTTGGTAAATCGGTCTCCCTCTACAGCTATTGATTTTAAGACTCCTGAAGAGGTATGCTTTGATACCCCTGCTAATTACTCTCATTTACGAGTATTTGATTGCCCTGCTTATTTTTATATAAATGATGGTAAGCATGAACCTAGGACAAAGAAAGGTATATTTCTTGGTTATGCTACTGGGGTGAAGGGATACAGGTTGTGGTGTCCTGATCCTAAGTCACCTAAATTTGTTATTAGTAGGAATGTTACTTTTGATGAAAATTACATGCTCCAATCAAGAAAGGAGTCTGTTGTTGATATTACAGGTTCAGGAGAGGAAGCAAGCAAGCAGGTGGAGCTCGAGAGCAAAATTACAGAAGGAGTGCAGGAGAGCACTCGCGTTGAACCAGTCAATGATGCTCAAGGTTCAACTTCAGGTGATGATACACTGCAAGAGTAACGGTACAGTATTGCCACCGGGAGAGCAAGAAGGCAGATCCGTCCACCTAAGCGATACGCCTATGCAAATATGGTCGCTTATGCTCCAAGTGTGACAGAATCTATTGAGATTCCAGAGCCTTCAACCTACAATGAGGCTATCAGTACTGATGAAGCTGCAGAATGAACTGTTGCTATGACTGAAAAGATGGAATCTCTTCACAAGAACCAAACATGGGAGTTAGTGAAGCCGCCAGGGGACAGAAAATTATTGGCTGCAAATGGGTCTTTAAGAAGAAAGAAGGAATTCCTAGTGCTGAGTCTGTAAGATACAAAGCACGCTTGGTAGCCAAAGGCTACAGTCAAACAGAGGGTGTCGACTTCAATGAAGTATTCTTTCCAGTTGTGAAGTACACCTCTATTCGCGTGTTACTAGCCATGGTTGCTTGGTTCGATCTAGAGCTTGAGCAACTTGATGTGAAAACATCCTTTCTTCATGGCGAGCTTGAAGAGCAAATCAATATGCATCAACCAGAAGGATTCGTTATTGAAGGTAAAGAAGACCATGTGTGCAGGTTAAAGAAATCTCATTATGGTTTGAAGCAGTCACCTAGACAATGGTATTTAAGGTTTGATACTTTCATGATTGAGTATGGTTATTCTAAGAGTAAATATGATAGTTGTGTTTATCATCGGAAGCTTAATGATGGTTCTTTTGTATACTTGCTTTTATATGTTGATGACATGTTGATTGCAGCTAAAGACATGTCTGAAGTTGATAAATTGAAAGCTCAACTCAAATAAGAGTTTGAGATGAAAGATTTGGGAGCAGCGAAGAAGATTTTGGGAATAGAAATTCACAGGAACAGGCAAGAAGGAAAATTGTTTCTATCTCAGAAGAAATACATCGAGAAGGTATTGGAGAGATTTGAAATGCTTGATGCCAAACCTGTGAAAACTCCACTTGCTACTCATTTTCGACTTTTAGCAGATTTGTCTCCTCAAACTGATGAAGAAGAGATGTACATGTCTCATGTTCCCTATGCCAGTGCAGTTGGAAGTATTATGTATGCTATGGTATGCACTCGACCGGACATTTCACATGCAATCAGTGTCGTAAGTTGATATATGGACAGGCCAGGAAAAGGCCATTGGCAGGCACTGAAATAGATTTTGCGATATTTAAAAGGATTTACTAATATTGGTTTGTGTTTTGACAGGGGAACTACTTCTGATTGCAAAATTGCAGGATGTTCGGATTCAGATTTTGCGGGCGATTTGGATAGAAGATCTCTGACAGGTTATGCTTTCACTTTTCAGGTAGTGCCATTAGTTAGAAGGTGACTTTACAGTCGACAGTTGCTTTGCCTACTACGGAGGCAGAGTATATGACAGTTACAGAGGCAGTGAAAGAAGCTATTTGGTTAAGAGGCTTGGTTGAAAATCTCGGCTTACACCAAGGAGTAACTACGGTGTTTTGTGACAGCCAGAGTGCTATACATCTGACGAAGCACCAGATGTATCATGAGAGAACCAAACACATTGATGTCAGGTATCACTTTATTCGAGAAATTGAAGTCATCAAAGTTAAGAAAATTGGTACTGCAGATAATCCAACCGATATGATGACAAAGCCCATACCTTCGCGCAAATTCGAGTACTGTCTCGAATTGCTTGGTGTTCAAAGTGGTGAAGGTTGAGCCCATCGAGGCTAGAGAAGACAGCAAGAATCCAAAGGACGCTTGATACATTTAAAGTTAAGGTGGAGAGATTTGCTATTCATTCAAGATAAGATGGAGATTTATTGATATGTCTTTAATGAATAAACCAAATCATAATCTTAGCCACCCTATGAAATCTTAGCCACCTAAAAGTCATCAATAGCTACCCTATGAAGATCATAGCCACCTTATGAAGATCATAACTACACTATGAAGATTTTAGCCACCCTATGAAGATCATAGCCATCCTATGAAGATCTTAACCACCCTATGAAGATCATAACCATCCTATGATTTTGATGTATGTGTAGGGTGAAGTAATGAAGGAGTTTGAAAGTTTTGCCTATAAATAGCCACCACATTGCATGGGATTTCAAGGAGTAAGGAGTGAGAAGAGAGAGTTGCCAAATATTGTATTGTTCTCTCCTTTCTCTTACTATTTATCTTCCTTTTGTTAAGCTCTAGTGAGTTGGGTTTCATTGGGCTTGGGTGAGTGAGATTTGATTTGTAATCTCTTGTATTCTCCCCTTTTGATTAGTGAATTCCTCTTGATATCTTCTCCGTGGACGTAGGTCACATTGACCGAACCACGTTAAACACTGGTGTGCTGTTCTCTCTGTTTCTGTTAGCTTATATTATTATCTGTCTTTCTCTCTATACTTGCCATCTCTTACATTAGAAGTCCACTACTACAACACTATTGTTATCTTCCTCTATTTTTATACCCTCCCCAGTTGATTGTAATCTTGCGATTCTTTTGACATTTGAATTTGCTGCAATATTGATGTCCTTTCGTTTCGTCCTCGCTTGAGTTCAAAATGTTTCCAATGCAACCCTAGAAACACAAACAATCTGATGTTGAACCTGGAGATAGCCAAGAACAAACCCTACAAGCACAAACAACTGAAAAAGAAAGAGATATAAAGATTTGATGAGATTCAGCAAGATTGCCTACGTCTCCAGGAAAGAATAGAGAGAGATATATTGATAATTAACTCACTTTACAAGAGGGAAGATGATTTACACACTTTTTCTCATCCCTAGAACAAAAATCACATCTCTTTATTTATACAGAACACGAGAGAGAGAGAGAGAGAGAGAGGGAGAGGCAGCAGAACCAGTGGGTTCGGTTCTGGGCAGAGCCAGAACCAGAACCAGACTGCCGGTCGACCGGGTGGTCGACTGACACAGGGTGCCCACTCTCTGTTAAACCCCAGAGAGTGGGGGTTTCGACTGCTTAGCGTCCCCCCACTCTCTGTTAAATGCCATAGTGGGGGCAGTCGGTCGACCGACTCTACTTCCCCCACTCTCTGTTAAGTGCCAGAGTGGGGGCGGTCGACCGTCCGGTCGATCGTTCTAATGCCTTCTCCTTTTTCTGCAACAAACTTATCTTTCTCTCTCTCCATCAAGAGTTAAAAAACTCTATCATCTAGATTTGATACTCTTTCTACAATTCTCCACCTCGGTGAAGATTTCATAAATCTGAGCCGAATATCAAAAAATTCTTCGCCGCTCAGAAATCAACACATGATCTCCGCCACGAGATCAAAACATGATCTCTGCCACAAGCAGACCAAGCCACCACGATCGACTCATCAAACGGCTTGCACCAATACAGCTGCCTATGTATCCCCAACCCAGGGGATCAAACCTCCCGTAGTTCATCCAAGTGAGCTCCACCGAGCTTAACCAACTGGAAGAATACAAAGCAAGTTTTTGCAATAATTAAACTTGACTTTAGTAACAACCTTCGTAAGCATATCCGCTAGATTATTCTAAGTTTGAATCTTTTTCGACTCAATATCGCCATCTTCAAGAATATCCCGCATGAAATGATATCTGACATCAATGTGTTTCGTTCTTGCATGATAGACTTGGTTCTTCTCTAGATAGATAGCACTCATACTATACAATTGACTTTCAAGAAGTGCTGCTTGATTCCTAAATCATCCATCAAGTCTTGAAGCCAAACCACCTCCTTCACAGCCTCTGTCAAAACTATATACTCAGTTTCTATCGTTGACAAAGCCACAGTAGACTGTAAGGTACAGTGCCAACTCACCGGTCCCTAGACAAAGTAAACACATACTCTATAGTAGACCAACACTTGTTAAGATCTCCAACATAATCTGAGTCCACATACCATGTGCACTCCTGCTTACCATGTTCATACTTCTCAAAAACTAACACAACATTTACAGTACCTTTGAGATACTGCAGAATCCATCTCATGGCCTCCCAATAACCCTTATTGGGATCATGCATGTATCTTGATACCATGCTTACGGCCTGTAACAAATCTGACCTCGTGCATACCATAGCTTACATAACACTACCCATTGTACTAGCGTATGAAACATGAGACATATATTCACGCTCATCAACAATCTTTGCAGATATATTAGTTGAGCTTGAAATGAGGGGCCAACAAAGTACTCACATACTTGGTTTCACACCCAATATCGAACTTCTGTAGAATCTTCTACAAGTATGCCGTCTGAGTCAGACTCACCTTCTCCTTTACCCAGATTTTCTTAGCTTCTCCCAGATCTTTCATCTCAAACTTTGATGATAGTCGTACTTCCAACTTATCCGATGATTTTAGTAGAAGTTATAAGCATATCATTCACTTACAAGAGTAGATAGATGTATTCATCACTCGGTAGCTTGTGAAAATAAACACATAGGTCATATAAACTCTTGGTGTATGCACAACCAATCATAAACTTATTGAAGCGCTTATACCATTGTCTAGGTGACTGTTTCAGTCCATAAAGCGATTTCTGAAGATTATAAACTAGTTTCTCCTTCCCTACAGCTCTAAACCCCAACGGCTGAATCATATAGATTTCCTCTTCAAGATCGCCGCGCAGAAAGGGGATCTTCACATCAAGCTGATCCAGCTCATAATTATATCGTGTCACCAGTGCCAACAATATACGAATGGAAGAGTGCTTCATAACAGGCGAGAATACCTCACTGTAATCAATACCCTCCCTTTGAGCATAGCCTTTGACTACCAATCTGTCTTTGTAACGCACAGTACCACTTGGGGATTCATCCTTCTTCGCAAAAACTTATTTTCATCCAATGGCCTTCTTCCCTTTGGGCAACTCAGTAAGTTCTCAAGTATCGTTGATATAAGGAGACCCAATCTCCTCCAACATAGCAATTCTTCCACAATTCAGACTTAAAGCTCAACTTGTCTAAATGAACATGAAACACTATTTTTCACGACCTTCACTGGAAGTTCATAGGTCACCATCATATCAGAAAATCGTGCCAGCTTCCGTATATTTCTTTTGGGTTTGTGCAATGCAATAGAATCCTGGATCTGACCCTCTGGCTCTGGATCCTCAATAACATCTTCTATATCTTCCTCTTCTTACACATATGCTCATACTGTATCACAACAGACGACACCCTAAATGATATAAAACTAACTGCAGATGGTGAAAATGCATCTCTCTTCACCCGCTGCGATATTTCCTTGGTCTGGCCATTCTCCACCTTCTGAGAGCTCGAAGTCTTCACTATAAAAGACTCATCAAAAGTGATATCTCTTCTAAGAACTATCTTCTGGTTTTTAGAGTCCCATAACTTACTTCTCTTTTGAACCCTAAAAACATGGCCTTTCTTGCTCGAGACTTAAACTTTCCATCACTCATATGACAAAGCTGGACAACCAAATAGTCTAAGCATATCATAATCTGAAGCAGCCTTGCCCGACCACATTTCCATCGGAGCCTTTTCTCCTATCACAGACGATGACAATCTACTTATGAGATGGCTCGCATAAGTCATAAATTTTGCCCAAAATGTCTTGTTCAGCCCACTATTAGACGACAAGCACCATATCTTCTCCAGCAAAGTACGATTGAATCTTTCTGCCACTCTATTCTGTTGTGGAGTGTAACACTTGCCTTAATTAAAGCATTTCTTTTCCTAAATAATCATAAGGGGTAATGGGATTAGTATGCATGCATGATATCTTAGTAAGCCATGCTTATTATATGAGTATGTATAAACAAGTGTATACATAAGTATTTATACATCCATGTATATAGGTATAAGAATACCCCCACATGGTCAACTTACCACCATCCCCACCATGCTTGTACCTCATGGAGAGGGGGGAGAGACATGGAGCTTGGCATAGGGCATGGAGTAGAGTAGACTTGATGGGATGTATAGGGGACACATGGCACATTATTATGGAGAGTTAGAGGCTATAAATAGAGGGGGGTTGAAGAGGATTAAACCATTTGGTTAAAACTCTCTCTCTCTCTCTTCACAAACTCCCTCCCTCTCTTTTCTTTCCTGCAGCAGCAAAGCAGCAGCAACTGCAGCAGCAAAGCAGCAGCAACAGCAGCAGCAAAAGAGCAGCAGCAGCAGCAGTTAAAAGCAGCAGCAACAACAGCTAAAGGCAGCAGCAAAACAGCCCCAAAACAGCCCGAATCTGCAGCCAAAAACCAGCGAAATCATACCACTTCCAAGGGTGAGTAGAACATGTTAATCTTAATAACATGATGAGTAGAATGAAGTAGGAAATGAACTAAAACGTAAGAGATAAACAAGTACTTGACATTATGAATATTTTTGGGATCATGCATAGTTTGTGATATCAAGAAATGCTAGCTACCTCATAAAGACTCATGTGTTTTCAATTCCGCAAGTACTTACTACTTTTGTTTATGAATCCATGATATTATTATATGTCTTGCATATTTATATTATATGATGGTATGATGTATTGGAGGAAGGGACCGGGTTGAACCGGAGGCGTAGAAGGGGAGATTTTACGATTATGTATTGGAGGAAGGGACCGGGTTGAACCGGAGGCGTAGAAGGAGAGATTTTACGATTTTTGTATTGGAGGAAGGGACCGGGTTGAACCGGAGGCGTAGAAGGGGAGATTATATTGTATGTATATGGATATTGCTAAGATAGAAATCCTATGATATAATCATACATAAATCCTTAACAATTGATCTGGGATAACTTCTTAACAGGCAATTTTTGGGTAGGTTAGTCGACTAAGTCCCAGAATTAATCGACTATAGGTGTGATATTTAGGCAGACAAATTGCTGGATAGCAGGATTAGTCGACTACAGACAGACTGTAGTCGACTAATCCCAGATACAGAGAGCAAACAGAGAGTTAACAATCTGTTTTGGACATAATTAGTCGACTAAGTCGACTTACAAGTCGACTAATAAATCGTGTAGTCGACTACACCAGGAAGGGTAGTCGACTATTGGTGACATACAGAGAGTAACATAACTTTTTGATCCTCAACTAGTCGACTATAGGGGTCTTCAAGTCGACTAGTACTTGGGTAAGTCGACTATACCAGGGAGGGTAGTCGACTACATAAATCCCTGGCTGCTAGCAGAGAAGCAGATACGTGTGGAGTGAAGTTAGTCGACTATAACTTTAGAATTAGTCGACTTACAGATAGTCTTAGTCGACTATAGGGTGTTCTAGTCGACTAGGAAAGCCTTGTTACTGTGTTCTGATTGGGTTCTTGGCTAATAATAAAATCTTATAAAAATAGTATAATGACACACTTGTCAACCGGATAATTTAGCCATGTATACCTACTTGATAGGCATATTTAAATATTGTTTTACTCACTGAGCCGTCAAGCTCACTCTATTCTAACTCCACCTACAGGTTTGGACAAGGGTAAGGGACCCGCTTAAGGGCAATTGCGCGGACAATCATTACCGGAACCACTGCATTAGAAGTTACTTTTGTTATGTATATGATTCTGTATAAACATGCGTATTTTTAGCTGTGTATCGTCCGTGACTTGTAATTTTAGAGGACCTGGTATTGGACTCTAACTGTGTATGTATATATATATCTTGATATGCTAATTGTAGACTGTGTTTATTATGAATTATCAACCACATGTGTCAGTATGATAAGTCTCGATTAGATCATACATGTTATTTAGTGGAAATCCTGATGTACAGTCAAGAGTTTCTGATGATTATATTGGAAGTATTATACCTTGATGGGCCCCACGTTTGGATTATACGAGATAACTGTGATTAAATGGAAAATTTTTAACTGGGACCGTTACATGGAGTCTCTCAAACTGTGAAGTGTTTCTCAATTACTTCATAATGACACAACTGTAAAACGGATCACTCTTGTACTCTCCTTCATTATCGAACCTCGGTCTCTTGATCTTCTGCAACTCCATTTTTCTGCTCTACTCTACAAATATACCTAGGACTTTACTCTTATGAGTCTTGGGGTACATCAAATTTTGCCTAGAATAGTCATTAATAAAGGAGACAAAATAGTATTTCCTCCAAGAGATACATTACTAGAGGGACCCCAAATATATTTATACACAAATCAAGAATTTCTTTGGTCCGGTGAATAGCGGTGTCAAACTTCATCTTGGTTTTCTTGCCCAATATACAGTGCTCACAGAATTCAAACTTGCATATTTTAACACCCTTCAATAAGCCTTGTTTTGTCAAGGCTTGCATAGACTTCTCACCCCGTGATCAAGTCTCCTGTGCCACAATTTTGTAGTATCATCATCCGAGTTAACTGAAGCTCTCAAAGTACCTGTGACTTTACTATCTTTCAAGTAATACAAGTTCCTATCTTTGACACCCTTCATCACAACCATGGGTCCCTTCGTGATCTTGAGAATGCCATTCTCAAAGATTTCCTTCAGCCCTTTTGACTCCACAGCTCCAAGTAAGATAATATTCATTTTCATCTGAGGAACATACCTCACATCTGTCAGGTCTTTAATCACACCATCGAACATCTTGATCCGAATGGTACATATCCCAAACATATGATATCTAATATCATTTCCCATGATTACCATGTCACTGTTCAACTTCTCTAAGCTAGAAAACTATTCCTTCATGGGACACATGTGATAGGTAGCCCTGTATCCACTAGCCATTTTGAAGCATCTGAGTAGCATACAAACGGTGTAATAGAGAGCGAGAAAGCAGAAGAATCTGACTCATTTTCATCCGACTTGGCGACATTTACCTCTGATGTTTTTCCTGACTTCTCGTTCAGCTTATTCTTCCTTTTAAGCTTGGGATAATTTTTCTTCTAACGATCAGTTTGTTGACCAAATGCACACTGATCTCGAGTCAAACTACGTTTGCCATATCTGACTTCGATTTTGATCTAACATGATTTTCTTCTCTTTGGTTTGGTTTATCGCGGTCAATACCTCCGTTGATGTACCACTAAAGCACTCCTTGTCTTTTCTCTCAACTCAAGATTCACAAGAGCCATAGTGATCATAGCATGGCTAAATGATGTTCTTCCATTTATCGAGGTGAGTACAAAGGTCTCGTATCCTTTATCGAGAAGAGAACTCAACAATATCAAGACTTTATCTTCCTCCTCGATCACTACATCCACATTCGCTAAGTCTGCGAGAAGCTTCGTATAGGTGTTGATGTGATCACTAATAGAAACCTCCCTCCTCAACTGAAAATGGTAAAGTCTCCTCTTCAAGTGCAAGCGATTCTCGACGCTCTTCGTCAAGTATTTGCTTGCGAGAGTCTCCCAAATCTTCTTTGCAGAAGTTTCATTCATCACATCATACTTTAGATCTTTGATAAACAAGACTTAATCACTCCACACGCTGTTCTATTCATTTTCAAACCTTCTCATCCATTTCTGTCGGCTTCTTTTTCAACTCAAGAGCATTCTCTAAATTTTGTGCATTTAACTAATCTAGCACTTCACATCTCTATAACTCAAAGCTGTTTGTTTTATCAAACTTCACCAAATCAATTTTCAAATGGTGAATATTTTGTATGCTCTTTACAACAAAAGAACCACTACCATCGGATGTTTCTTCGACTATTTCTACTCCAAATCTACACAACCAAGCAAGTAAAAAAACTATAGATTAGATCTATAAAGATAGGATTTTACCTTCAATTGAGAACTTAAGAAGAGTTTTCAAGTTGATCTCTCCACCCAAATATAGAAGATGAGATCCAACACAATAAAAATCCGATTTTTATCCACATCAAAGCTTCAGATCTACAAGAACCAAGCTTCAAATTAAGATCCACTCCACCAAACAACTCCAAGCGTAGCCTAGAGCTCTGATACCCCTTGTTGAACCTGGGATAGCCAAGAACAAAAACAACTGAACAAAAAAGAAACACAAAGATTTAACAAGGTTCTACAAGATTGCCTACGTTCCCGGGGCAGAATAGAGAGATTTATTAATGATTAACTCACTGTATAAAAGGAGAGATGATTTACACACTTTTTCTTATCCCTAGAGCAAAGAACACATCTCCCCATTTATAGAAGAGGAGTGAGAGGCAGTAGAAAGTAATGGGTTCAGTTCTTGGCAGAGCCAGAATCCGACTGACCGGGTGGTCGGCCGGCACAAGGGTGCCCACTCTCTGTTAAACCCCAGAGAGTAACAGAGAGTGGAGCGGTCGACCGCCTGACACCCTCCCACTCTTTGTTAAATGCCAGAGTGGGGGCGGTCGACCGACTCTGCATCCCCCACTCTCTGTTAAGTGTCAGACTAGGGGCGGTCAACCGTTCTGATGCCTTCTTCTTTTTCTGCAACAAACCCATCCTCTCTCCACCAAGAGTTAAAAAATGCTATCATCTAGATTTTGATCCTCTCTGCATCTGATTCAATCAAATTTCTCGCATATCTTGAAATGTTTTAACGTTCACCATCTCATAAATCGCACATTTGTACATACCGATTGAGACTGATTCACCTGTCTCCTCTCTTGTGTTGCAGATCATTGTTGGAACCTTGATGGCAGTCATGTTTGGAGCAAGTGGGAACGCGACAAAGCCCTCAAAGGCATTCGCAGCCTCTGTGTTGTTCTTCGTCTGCACATACGTTGCAGGCTTTGCATGGTCTTGGGGAACCTTGGGTTGGCTTGTCCCGAGCGAAATATTTCCCCTGGAGGTTCGATCAGCAGGGCAGAGCATAACGGTTTCAGTCAACATGTTGATCACCTTCATCATCGCTCAAACCTTCCTCTTGATGCTTTGCCATATGAAGTTCGGTCTCTTCTTCTTCTTTGGTGGCTGGGTGTTCATAATGACCACCTTCGTCGCCTTCTTTCCTTCCAGAGACCAAGAATGTGCCCATCGAGGAAATGACTCTCGTATGGAAGCGACACTGGTTTTGGGAAAGTTCATCCCTGATTCAGTTGAGAACAAGGGGAGCATTGAGATTGTTCATGGCCGATTGAAGACTAGTGATGTCTAAATCAGCACAAAATGTCATGATGCCGAAAACTCTCATGATTCCTTATCAAATTTTTGTGCATGTAATTGTCTTATGAGACAGTAGAAATATTCGTTTTGCATCTTGGTATATTGTGGTAGCCTTTGTGGTTATTATTTTCATTCTGGTCAGAATAAGCTGCATTCTGAAATCTGTCAGCATACTCTCTTACTGAAAATCACTTCACAACTGATTCCAAGTTTCAGAAGAAAGAAGTGATCAAGTCATTGCAATATGATTCTTCTCTTATAGTTCTCATGAAATGAATCATACAACTCTTTGCTATCTACAATTATGTTTCCTAACAAGTTTTGGCAAAAAAATTCCATATTTTTTAATTTCTGCAAGGACTAAATCTATTGAGATCCATGTCTAATCCAAGCTAAGACTCAATAAACTAATCAGGGTAGATAATTCAAAATCACATTTGTTTTACTTATAAATTTTTACTCTTAGTGACTATAGTATTTTCCATTAGAAAAGAACTTGAAATTTTTTAGCTGAATTGTCAGTTCAACAGTTATAGAAGTTTCCTCTATTTATATGTTATAAAACAGTGAGTAGATAGATAAATAAAGTACTCATTTAAAGTAGTGACACATCTATTAAGCAAAATAAGAAATATAGAAATCAATTAACTATAATTTGTCAAAACCACATAAATACATACTAGCTAGTTAAGTAATTTTTCATGGTTCACCCAAAATGAAGATTGGGAAAGTAAAGGCATGGGTATGATGCACTAGTATAGTTGTTATAATATTAATATTATTTAAGATACAAAGATATATGAGTAAATAGGTGAGAGTAAGAAATTGTTAACTATATTCTATCATTTTAGGTGAATGGTTAATGGATAAGAAACTTTACCCTTGCTCAATCCAATTAGAAAAATAGCTAAGGAACTCTTGTTACACCATGTCATTAACATACCAAAGTTGACAAAATTTTTTTCAGAATGTCAAAATTATTTACCGGCACGCTTACAGCCTACACACTTCTCTACACAAGACTAGCATCTGCGAATCCTCTGAATGAGATTAAATTTTTAATGTCAATAGGCCCCCAATGTATTGCTCATTTGCTCGTGTGCAGAATAATGTGTAGATTATAAGCGTATAGGTAAAGTGTTTCTCGTTAAAATATGAAAATAATAAGTCTTTGATATGTGTCTCCCCATATGGCTACACAATAAGCTGTTGGGTTTGTTTCCCAAAGAGTACCGGTTCGAATTTCATGAAATGCGACATATGTGAATTGGGTGTGTGTATAAGCTGACGGTTAACTACGATCTTCTTCTCAAAAATAAGTCCTTGATATGATCCACTTGTACTGTTGAAGTTCAACAAAGTATGGGTCAAATAGGATTTGGATTGGACTCTCCTTTTGTTTTTTTCTGAAGCATGAAAGTCATAAACAAGTTAATGATATGAAGTTGGGGAACCTGAGAGAAGAGTTACCAACATGTTTTTAATTGTTAATTGTGACAAAGAGGTTATAAATTCAAATTATGTTACCGATATTATTAAAAACACTATCTCACTTTATCACGATAGGATGGAAGAATCATATTTTTCTATAAAAAAAAATAATAAGAGAAAGTTAAAGTTAGAAAATATATTGGTTTCATATATTCATAATATTTACATGATGCATGTCATACTAATTGTGCCACTTTTTTAGTAGAAAAATTACCTAAAAGCCAAGTAGGTACTTTTTCTTTATTTAGATATGTCTAGAATTAATTTGATGAGTAAACTTTTAGTATTGTTTCTTCTTTTTGAAGACGAATAAAGTTTTTATTTTTAATACTTTTATTCTATAATTTACTTTAGTAATTAGGTATATTTTTAGATGTATTTTGAAATTACTATCATTTTTAGTTTTAGTGAAAAACTTACTGAACAAATGTCTGGTTAGTTATCTATTATATTTTTTTCTAAAATAAACCATTACACTAATTAGATGGAAATATTGGAGGAAATCTGAATAAAATATAGTTATTCATGTATTAATATCTTATCCGCAATTCAGAATGAAAATAAAAGGAGAGATTTCTTCTCACAAAATAAAAAACTGTGATTCTCAGAATCCCTTTATAATCTCTTACCGATTATTTCAAATTTAAAACTACAAATCCGAAGAGGATAAAGAAAAGGATATATTTCTCCTAATAAAATAACAAACTGTTCAAATTAGAGAAAAAAAGAGGAGTGTTTTTTGAGATTTATCAGCCCTACGAACTATTCAACCACCATCTAATATTATATTAGTACAATATGGAATTTGTCAAAACAATGTGGATAAATAAATAAATATATTTTTTTAAAATTAGGAGTAATAGATCAATTTGGTTATTTGACCGTAAATTTCCACCTCGTTCAATTTTTTCACTGTTTTCTTTACTTTCTAGCTATTGGTGAAGGAAATGGCAAAGAATATTCAGGAAAAATGAGGCAATTTGTTTTCATGAATTGCCTCATCGCCTCCTGCGGTGTGGTGGTTTGGGATCTCCGGTAATTCTTGATCATTTATCCTTAAATGATAGTTTAATTTATTTCTACTTTTTATTATGAATTATTTTAAACAGAGTGTTGTATGAAGACTTATTGTTTAATCATATTGCAAATTAGAAAGATTCTCATCAGACCTATTATTTTTTTGAATTAAAATAATATGAGTACAATTTTTATGTTTAGAACACTAAAAAAATAAAAAGTGTTTTTCATACAAGTTATTTTGTTTTTGTGAGCATTAGTAAAGAATATTTATTAATAAAGTTTAGATAGCTTAGAAGAACTATCAAGGATAGAGAAAAGTACTTTGCAAACAAAATTAAATCATATTAATGTTTACTATGACACTGTATTAAATGTCTAGTTATTATCAAAACTGACTGAAGGAAAATTTTCTCCCGTAACTCCTATACAAAATTTCTATGTCCGTCCGTCTTTCACTAGAGAGAGCGCCTCCGGTCACCATCTGCTCCCTCCACCTCCCTCCCCTTCTCCCTCCTTCTTCCTCCTCCTCCTTCCAGTAAAGGCAAAGCCCTCCCCCACATTCTTCTTCCTTCTTCTCCCCTTTATTCATCCTCCTCCACTTTCCCTCTCTGCTACTCTGACGGTCGATTTTCACCGGCGACAGAGCAGCATACTAGTTATTATTATAAACTTTAATGTAAAGGTAACAAATTTAGGTTGATTCCAAATGAAATTTATGAATATTATCTTTACATGTTTTAGTATATCTAATCAATAATTTTTTCATAACTTTTGAAATACAGGGGAGTCACAATGGATTTTTTCTCGTAGAGTTCTTTTCATCCGTACATTAGAAAATGAAAGAGGATACGGGAACAAACCAATACTGCAAATTCAATAGTTAGATGCATACAACATTCACATCGTCTTTATATTTTGTTGCTTCCTTTTTCATCAACTGTGACTTGAGTTCACAGAAGGAATGGTACTAATCTTCATTCTTGGAAGAATCCTTCTTGGATTGGATCTAGGTTCGCAGATCAGGTAATATTCTAAAGTCTTATCCACTATGATTTCCATCATTCCATGATATAGACTTAAATCTAAACTTTATCATCATTGACACATAGAGAAAATAACACAATATTTAGATATTTATTATAGTATATATTCATTACACTTTCAAATATAATGTTGATGAAACTTACTTTATTTAAATTGATGATTATCCTTTATTTAGGATAGGAGGAATAGTATTTTATATTGTTGAGATGAATACTGTATTTTAGCTACTCCTTAAAATTGAAAATCGAAGCCAAAAATGTTTTTCTAAACTAAAATTAAGTGTAAATACTGCCGATTTTTGGTATTCCGATTAATGTTGGGTCATGATATTAAATTTAATTTAGTGACAGATTACCAAATTAGCAAACTAAGGATTACATACGAAAATTAAATATATTATTATTATTTAGTCATGTTGGAAATATGGTACTTGTGGTTGTTATTACTTTCAAATTCATAAATGCTATATCACTTGAAACAAATTTATTTTTCTTTCTTATGTTTTAAAAAAAGTTGTTCTTTATCTTAAATTTCAACACATTTCTATTTATTTGCCTAATGCTTTAAAACCATAGCACAAAATTCTTTTCATCACCTATGCATAAGTACGTATATCTTGCTCTCAAGAATAATGCTATGTTCATCAAAATTATAAGCAGTCATTGAGACTTCAATTTTCATCTTCCTCTACCTCTCAGAGATGGCCCCTGCTCCACTTCGTGGTATGCTCAACATCGGTTTCCAGCTCATGCCGACCATTGGCAGTTTCATAGCTACTGCAAAGATCAGCGGTGGCTGAGGCTAGTGCATAAGTTTAAGCCTCGCTGCAGTACCTGTTGGTTTCCTTTTTCTCCCAGACACCCCAACTCCCTCATTGAGCACGGTACGGTTATGATGAGAAGGCCAAGGCCCAGCTGCAAAGAATCTGTGGCATTACTGATATCAAAGCTGAGTTTGAAGATTTGGTTGGTTGCCGCGAGTGACGAAGCTAAGAGCGTGCAACACCCGGGAAGAACATGCTGACGACGAGGAGGGATAGGCATGGTCATCATGATCCCCTTCTTCCAGCAGCTCACAGGATAAACATCATCATGTTTTATGCTCAGGTGCTCATTAAGAATATTGGATTTGGAGATGAGGCCTCTCTTATGTCGTCCATAATTACTAGTCTCCTCAATTTGTTTGTCACTTTCATTTCCATTGGCACTGTGGATACGTTTGCCACCTTCATTTCAATTGCCACTGTGGATAAGTTTGGAGGGCGATTTATTTCCTTGGAAGGAGGGATTCAAATGAGCTCGTTTTCTTACGAGCTCCTTTATTACTTGCATTTCGTCTAAATTTGCGTGTGTCTGTGCACAATTGTGTATATCATCTATCTAAAATTTATGAATCATGTTTATATTTTGAGTTTTTATTGATATGCACTATTATGCAAGAATCTTTACTAGACGAGGGTTACAAAATACGTAAAGTTGATATAATGCTTAATTACATGATTTCACTTTGAACAACACCAACAGAATAAGAGTCACACTACCAGTCATACATTATATGGATCCTTCTGACCATCAGAAAAGAAACTTTATTTATTATTTATTTATTATTATTTTTTGAAGTAAAACAATAAACCTTATCATCATAACACAAAATCCTATCCTCATACTTGATGAAGAAAAGGTCAAGATGTAAGATTTCATTTTAGCTCATCTGCATGTGTAGACACCAAATTTCCTGATCACCACCATCAAGTCTGCATAAGCTTAGACTTGATGATAAACAGCTGAAGCTTTGCTGATCTTTCGTGCAGTTTATGCTCGTGCCATCAAAAACTGTTTATTTTCAGTTTATTTTTTTTTTTAAGAAAACTTTAACCAAAATTGAATGCTGACAATGTTTGCTATGAGGATATTTTTCAGATATGTTTGTTATCATTGAAGAATTTGAACCCTGCTCTTCATTTTCATTTGCAAGCCAAGATGCAGTCCCAGTGCAAGAGAGATTTCCTCCAAGAGCAACAATAGAAGAAAACAGAAACAATAAATTCCAGAATCAAAAACACGTATACATTCATTCATCTCCTCTCCTCTGCTCCTACATAGATTTTATTGCTGTACATATATCACAATCTCTCGCTCGAGCAACCATCTCTAAACTCCATATTTCTCGTAGTTGCCAGAAATGGGAATCAGTTTGGCCCCCAACAGCTCAAGTAGAGCACCATCCTGAGTGACTCCTCAGAGCTCAGACACTTGCCACCATTAATGGGGTTAGGATTCGCGGTGATCTCATCGTAATTAGGCCTAGAGATGTGTCTGAGCTGAGCCAATGGCGATCCGAGGAAAGAGCCATTGTGCTTGAGAGCAGAGGAGCTGGGCTTGGCTGCATGATCTTTGAGCTCAAGGGCTGCACCAAGAGAAGCAGCAATGCATGCTTTGTTGACTAGCTTCATCCTTCAGAAACTAACTTACCGAGTTTGTGAACAATTTCTATGGTTCAAGTTCAATGTACTAGGATCAATCAAAAGAAACACACAAGGTCAATGTATATAGAAGAGTGCAGAGCAAAAGCCTTACACAAGAAACTGGTGGTTTCTCTTCATTGAAACTGTGAACATGAGCCCACTGGTTCCTGGAAACAGGGAACTGGACAATTAACATGTAAAATTTCTTGCATCATAAATAACATGTATACTCAGTGTTGTTGTACTTTTGTTTCAGCTCACCTCGTACCTGCTATGCAAAGAAAATATTTTATAAAATGAGGACTATTTGCCCAATGCAGCTCTCATAAGGAGATGTTTTCATTAGCAACTTATTAATGAAATGCGGTGGAGTCTAAGGACTTCACTGTATATTCTTTAAAAAAAAAAATCTAACATGGATCTTCTGATTCGTGCAATGCGCACGTGTAATCTCGAGGTCCTCACAAAATAAGAAGTTAGTACTTCATTTTGGAAATTGTTTAGCTTTTTTTTTTAATGAATAGTCTTGTACGATTGTCCGTTTAATGTGGCTGGTAAGGAAAACAATTAGATTCAGAATTACAATACTATCATAATTAAGATTTTATTTATTAGTAGTTTCTATATTCTGGAGTTTTTCTATTTCTGGGAGCATTTCCCTCATCGATAATATACACAAATTCAGTGTCTTCAATTATTTTTAAAAGTGTCTTAAAAGTATATATATGTAAAACATTTTCTATGGCTATTTTTTTTTAAGGAGTTTCTCGAGCCATGAAACCATAGTGCATGAAGCAAATGCAAGTTACTAAAAGGAATATTGCTGCAATAAAGGGATTTTAATCTAATTCAAAATTCACAATGAAAATAGCTTGTTGCTAAAATATGAAGAACTAGGGAGTGATCACTGGAATCTGCAACTGACAGCTATTTCCTCCTTGCAGTTTCAGTCCATTTTGGACTGAAAATGCTTGAAAAACTGACACGTGAGGTCCACTCTCATGCTTTTCTTGAGAAAACTGAAAAATCTCATTTTGGCTGAAAATGCTAGAAAAACTGACACGTGTGAGGCGCACTCTCATGCTTTTCTTGAAAAAGCTTTAGAAAACCGACAGTCACAAAGTGTTTTGAAACAGCCCCTAGGCTGTATGGTTTTTTCCTCTGCTGTCATTTTTCGGAGCTGATGGGATACAAGCCTGCAAATGGAGCTATGTGCCTTGTTTTGTAAATTTTATTGGCATCATTATTGTCTCCATTGCTCTTTTGAGTGCATTTGGACCACCTCAACTCACTTCACTAGAACTTTGAAGGAGACTGGTTGATAAGGACATAATGGGTCTCTTCTGTTATCCCATAGATTTTAATTTTGGCCTGTGTTGATTAGGAAACAATCTTTTTTTAATGTTCATGTCAAAACTTTTGTGGTAGATTTTTCTTTTTCTTAATTATACTTTGTTTTTTGTTTTTTGGCTGTGAATTATATTGAGAGTTAGTTAGATTATGCTTGAGATTTTAAAGACTGACCTGCATTCAGTAGTTTGCACTACATATAAATCAATAAAGATATAGGTCCACATCTGAGATTAAGACATGTTTCTATATAATTGTACAGTTCTTATAATTAGCCAAGGGCACTAATTTTCTCAAATCTCAAGGTTGCAAGACACTAACAACAACATAGTGTCTCAAATATTTTGATCAGTTACATTAATTCTACTCTAATTTCCATATATGAACTTTCGTTATAACCTTGTTCTAGTGCTAGCTGCCCCATGAATTAATATAATTATGATTCTATTACTTTTTTAATCAGCACATTTATTTATAAGATAAAATAATAAAAAAATATCAAGCTCGTCCCCTTATGTGGCCACACGGTAAGTTGTTGGGTTTTCTCCCCAATAGGCACCGGTTCAAATCTCATGGGGTGCGACTTATGTGAATAGAATGTGTGTGTATAGCTGACGGTTAACTGTGAGCTTCTTCTTAAAAAAAAAAACAATAAAAAATAACAAGCTCAATGATAAATTTGTAACAATAATTGCACATTTCCTTCTTCTTCTTCTTCAAGAGTAATCTAAATTCTCACTATTATTTGGTTTACTAGTCAAACCTGACATGTTAACTTTTATTCTTGTAGCTATTGTAACTACAACAAATTGGAATCGAGATGAAACAATATTGCACACAAAAGTCATTTCAATCGGATATGACATTTTTTCACATTTTTTATATATCAAAATTTTCACTTTTTTATATATCGAATATGACCGGAGCTCCTGTCATGAGAAACATTTGTTTAGATATTTAATTACATCAAATCAAACAATCTGTTCGTGTAGCGAATGACTAAAATTTTACCGAGTTTAGGGCATCACATCTGATCTCTTAGCATCTGAGAATCAACAAATCCCACCCCCACAATCTTCACAAAGCTTTCAACTCTTCTTTTCTCAGCTCTGTATCACTCAATACACTTGCATGCACTTGACGCGCACAAATTCCACTTTTTCTGTATGCCTACAGATTCCTTCACAAAACAATCCATCTTTTTAGAATTTATTCATTCCACAACGAGAAGTACAAAGTTCCCATAAAGATAAACAGAGCAATGGAGAAGCAAAAAATGTCTATCTGGGCTAAAGATTCATCAACTTTGAACAATCTCATTACAGAAAGCATACCGCGCTTTGTGTTTTCCATTTTGTTTTTTTATTTAATTATCTGTTCATGTCATCCTGTTCTGTAATAGAGATGAAACTTCTGATACTAGCAGGAGGCAAAATAATCAAATGCAAGCATAGAAAGACAATTGAAACATCACTTTCATACATTCTCACAGTATAAGTATATAAAATCAGCAAAACATAGGTAAGAAAACAATCTAATGAATCATAAGTCCACTGTCTGAACGAATCAACAAATCTGCTGTTAGTCATTCAAATCATGTGATCAGAATGCGAGTTAGAAGTTTTAATTGCAAACATCATTTTTGAATGCTCATTATAGCATAATGGGGGAAAGACCAAAATATATCCTTCAGAATATTCATCAAAATGCGTCAAAGGAAAATGAGTAGTTTTTCTATACAATAAAAATATATAATTTGGTGAATTCGAAAAGAAGCATCTCACATCCAGAACCAGAACTGCAGAAAAAAGAAATGTGGCAAAGAATTAATCTGCAAAGCATAAGACGAAGTACTTCACTGTTTTGATAAGCAAAATCCCAACATTTACAAGTAATGATATAATCCCTAAACACAGAAACATAGATCTCAAGGATTCATGCAAAAATCTTATGCACACTATTTATTTTTAATTGAACCTTTCAAGTTTCAACCAACCCCTGACGAATCTTGAAAACGGTAGGGGATGTACAACAACAAGAAGCTCTCTCACAACAAGACTTCACTAGTTGTATATGCTTCAACAAAACCAAAACAAAAGCTTACGACAATAGACAAACTGCACTTTACACTGAATCAACCACTTCAACTTGTTGGCGAGCCAGATATCTCTCCCTTCGTTCTTTCTGAAACAGAAAAGAAGGAGATGAGAAAAAGAGAAATACCACAAGGTTAAATCTAATAGTATGGAAGATATAATTACCCATTCATCAATCACAAGTCCTTCGCCTACAATCCTAGGGCCAGTGTCTTCAGGAGGTTTCTTGCGTGCCTCAAGTGCTGCCTCAGCTTCTGCCAGCTGACGTTTCAACTTGTCCAATTGCTTTGATGACATAATCATATATACAATCAGTAAAACTGTTTTAACATTAAGGTGCACTAAATTAATGTGAAAAAAAATGTAAAAGAGTAAAAATGTGGCTTACAGGACTAGGACGATCAACATCCAAGAAGACAACTCGCAGGATCTGTTCGACAGCAACCTGGTCTTTTTGCTCGTCAAACTGTTGAAGGGACATAGACTACAATTAGAATTTAGAAGGAAATATCTTCCAAGTTCAGCACCACTACTCATTTGATAATAATGCAACAGCTCATCCATTTGTTTGTTCTCAAGGACATATGAGATCATGCAATTCAATTGTTGAATTAAATGTGCCAGGATTCTCTGTTCAAACATTGACATCGGCCTTCTTCAACTAAAAATGTAATTGGGATAATGATGTGAGACCCAAACCCTTAATTTGTCTTTTGCTTCAGTAATACTTAATGATAAACTCCTTTGGCAAAATTTCCTTTCAGGCCATAATTGCAAGTGAACAACATGAACAAGTGGGATGTCCCCCAAAAACTTTAGAAGTATCCTTGATTTTGAAGTCTCGGGAAGGTCATGTATAGTCCCACTTGCTATTTGTTGCTTAAATTTCTATCACCTCTTGCCATGATTTTTTGGTGAGCACAGTTTTAGCCATTTCCCTCTTTGTTTCGACTCTATTAATGAGAAACATTTAATGGTTTCGTTTGTTCTAGATTAGTCTAGCTGAATGGGGAAAGTCATTCTGTCTTTGCAAGAAACCTAAACAATGTGACCAAGCTGCTAACTAGCCTTCAGGTTTTATGACAGGACCTCTTGCTAGAAATTGATTTGCTACACATGCAGTTACAAGGGTTGAATCTTGTCAGAGCTAGTCAAAATTTGAAGTCAACCATTATCTGAATCTTTATAGACTTCAATTTGTACTCTAGAGCTAACCCATCACGCTGGAAAGAGGTTTTGATGGTAACGACTGTTATGAAACAGACTACAAGTCCATCGATTTAGGTCGATTAACTGTGTAATACAATATAGTGCACAAAGTATCATGATAATTACTAGAACAAACAAGTATTATTTTGACAGGTACACAGTATTCCATGAAAAAGATTAATGTTCCTACATTAGCAAACTGTTATCTGTTACCTATAGCATCCAAAAAATTTAACAGGTTTCTCATGACCAAATCCATAATTGGTATATGAATTTCATATCTTAAGCACATTAGAATAGGTGATCAAAGAAGTTGAACTAGATAACCTGGCTTACGATACTAGATAAGAAATAAAGAATAATATGATCTATATCCATTAGACGATAGTAACAAATATCAATATGTGGAATGACGGCATGAAGCTAATTAACAGGAGAAAGTACAGCTTTATTCAAAAATATTACAAATTCATGATAGTTAAAGTAGGTACAGATGGCTATGAAAGGTCATTCACCATCATTTGAAAACAATAAAAATTGATATCCTCATCCCCTTCACCCTTAATTTAACTATTAACTTATTTAGAATGTTTTTTCATATATACAAGGGAAAATCATGTTGGACTGTAGAAATCCAAAAGCTGCATATCCCAATATATAGATAGATGGCGGCGACAACGGCTAGGGTTTCTACGATTTGCACCTCGACGGTAGAGAGGGAGACCCCAGGCCAGGCTACAAGGGAGATCCCCTCCTCGTGGACGTGAATAACGTGCATCCCCCACTTCAGCAGATGGAGTACAGGATGGACCAAAGTTGGCCCTCAGCGTAGACAACAAAAGAGAAGTACGCACCATGTCGGCAAGGCCAGCAACACAAGCATTGTCTACACTCAAGGTAGGACTGAGAAGAGAGCATCCAATGCTCCTCCAACACCTATAAATAGGCAACATTCCACTAATCAGATGCAACACAATCCCCCTCAATCTAGATCTGCAGCATGGTCTTTTACCCCGGGCTCATGCTGCTTCTTGGAAGGAGATCTGTGTTCTAGGGAGGAATCTAGAAGATGATTGTAAGCTTGACTATGTGAAGCCTGAGGAAGATGCTAATGGTATTTTTTTTTTGCAAAAATGTCTAAGGTTGACATAAATCAGAACATGCAGTGGTGGTGTAATACCATCCTTGGCTATATCCTTGGAGATGGGCATTATTATGGCCATTTTAAAGCTTGTCTTTCAAGGCTTTGGAAGCTAATTTGCTCTTGTGAAATCCATTCTCGAGAGAACGACTTCTTGTTCAAGTTTGATTCTTAGGAGGAATGCACGAGAATCTTGCAAAAAAGACCGTGGCTATTTGATGAGCAGCTCATCATCCTCAAGAAGTGGGCACCAAACATATGCTTGGACAAAGTTCTTTTTTTTTGTCCTAGTGTGGATAAGGCTTCCCTCTTTGCATTTAAAATTTTGGTCAAAGGCTATTCTCAATAAGACTGCGAGTGTTATTGGTGTTCCCTTTATCTCGATAAGGCAACTACAAATGGAGCTAAGTTGAGTTAAGCTAGATTTTTTTTTTTTTTTTTTCAATTGAGTGCTTCTAAGCCTCCCAAAGGTCATAAATCTTCAGCTCGAAGAAGATGAACAGCAGATTCAAATCCAGGTGGAATATGAATTGATTCCCCCATTGTCAGAAGTGTGCAAACCTTGGATCTCACTTCTTAATGCCCTGCCAAAGAGAAGTGGGTGGCTAAAGAGGCTCCTTTTGGGGAGGTTATCATGGACATTGATGGGGACAAAATTGATGAAGAGATGGAGACATGTGATACTCACAATTTCGGTAGGAAGAATAGCAATGATGCTAGCTATCAACAATCTATTCACCATCAGCAACAGTTTGTCCACACAGAAGGGGAGAGTTTACAATTCAACAAGAGCAAACCTCTAAATCAGTTCAAGCCAGTAAAGGTGAGGCTATAGCCATAGATGGTACTGGTACAGATTTCCATAAAAAAGAAGTGTTGAAATCTATATTCAAAGAAAGTGATGCTGGGAATAGTGAAGAAGATATATCAGAGCAATAGCGGAATTATGTTTTCAAATAGCAAAGGGCAACCCTGAGTGATAGGTTAAACTTGCAAAAATGCAAGACTGGTAAATCAGGCAAAAAGAACATCAGGCAGGTCAAAAAGAATATTACGTCTGTGAATGCCCGAAGGAGAAGTAATAGCACTAAAGGTACACATTCAAAACACAAATGATTATTTATTATGAACTTGAAACTGAGAACGGATGCAAGGGAACTTCATCGCCTTAGAATTCATCATTGATTTGGATAGAATTTTGGCATATTGAAAATTTATAATGCATCATATGTTAATGCAAATGTTTTTATGTCATTGAACAATCTTGACCAAAAATAGAGTGTGGTAATCACTACCCTCTCTATATTTGGTTTAGAAAATCCATCATATAATGGAGTTTATGTATCACTGTATCAATTTTTTTGAATAAAATTTACTTTTCATATGTGTGTGTGTGTGTGAGGAATATGTATCTAAGTTGCCATCTAAGAGAATTTTCTAAGATGGCGGTTCAAAACTCCAACATTTCGACATTTTTTTCATGATTCGATCGCACAATATGATATTCATATCCTAAGATGTGTACAACAACAACAACAACTAAGCCATTTGTCCCCGAGTATTTGGGGTAGGCTATATGAACCAAAAGAGAATTACGCCGAATGGGGACATGAATCAGCTTTCTCCGCTCATTCCTACCAAGCAATATGCCTTCACTAAGACCTTTAGCCTCAATATCTTGTCGTATTACCTCCATCCATGTTTTCTTCGGTCTCCCCTGCGCTCTTTTAACTTGCCCTAAATTGATACGTTCTACTCATGTCCTAAGTTGTGTACTTATGAAAAATCATGTGATTTGGAGTTCATTTGATCATATATCAAATAGTTGAAAATTTAACAGTTTTTCAATAATACAACAAATGCAACCATTTGATACATGAACAAACGAACTTCAAATCATGTGATTTTTTATAAGTACACATCTTAATACATGAATATCATATTGTGCGGTCGGATCATAAAATATATCGGGATGTTGGAGTTTTTGAGCCGCCATCTAAGAGAATTCTCTTAGATTACAACTTAGATACATATTCCTCTCTCTCTCTCTCTCTCTCTCTGTGTGTGTGTGTGTGTGTGTGTGTACACATACCATCTCTCCACCCAATCCATCAACACTGATCTTCCTAAATTCCTAGGAGCATCCATCTACATGAGCTTTAAACTAATAAAAAAGGGAGACAAGCTAAAACATATTGCAAGAATCATAAAGGCAAATCAGTTACAATGAATGCTCTCTCTCAGAGATATAAAAAACTAATGTCATGTTGGGATATCAAAATCCCAAAAGCTTTGTGTCATGAATTACTGCCATAGTTTCCCAATCTTTGGGTCTATCTGTCCATTGTCATCTTATCCTATCCGTCGACTCAAATGTCCTTCCAGAACTCTATTGCCTAAATGTAATAAAAGATGAATTGTTAGCTTCGACGGATATAAGCTATAAATTACTCCAGAAAAGACATAAGATTTAGAACCAATGCTAGAAACATTGTTGAGTACTAAGTCTCTGTAAGTGGAACTGAATATCTTAGGATCAAATACATGGTGATCCAATAATGAACAGGGCGTACATAAAGCCGGTTTCAGCTAAACTAGCTCTGCAGGCAGCCCATTGGGCATCAATTGCCCCCGCCTGGCAGGAAACCGATATCTTTTTGGTTTAAACAGAATTTTTAATTTCTCTCTCATGGACAATTCCCAATTGTAAATTGGAGCGGAAAAACAGATGAGGCTAATAATGGGTTTGCAGATGAGAGGTGAACTGGTCCCTTTTAAGATAGTTCTAATGGAACCATGAGTTTACCGTTTTTCACATACAATTTATGCCTGTTGTCATCATAGTATAACGTGGCTTAATGCATTTGTGCAAGCGGCATAACCTAATTCTTAATATGACAATTCAACAGAAAGTTTCCAATGACAAGTAAACAAGGGAGTGCAAAGAAATTGAAGTGCAGACTAACTTACCAACTCAGGTACATACTCCACTGGCCCTTTCACCTTCAAACTCATAATCTTAAACTTAACATTGCTTTTCTGGTCTTGTGGTTTCTCATTATTCTCTGGTTGCTCCACAAACTTGAAAACTGCGATTCAGAATAGAAAAGCAAGAATGAAATAACTTTCTTCTAATGTTGAGAAGCACAATATTCTTTTACTCATTAAGATAAGAACTAGAAATGGAGAAAATCAGCAAAGAAGATTACAGTACCAGTTGCTATAATGCTCTCTCCAGGAGACAGTACACCACCCGGGGGTCGCATAAAACAGCTCTTCGGTTCAGTGGTTTGAAACTGAAATAGTTTTAAATTTTATTAAACAAAACAAGTAAATGCAAACCCAACTTGATACAAGAATTCAACCACTATCTCAAGCTTCTCTTCTATAAAATTATGAAACTTGAGTGGATATGAAATGCGATACACACCTTAAATGCTACATGAGACTTGCTGGTATTCTTTATCCTGACTGCACTCCTGACCTGCTTGCCAGGTTCATCTAGACCAAGGAAACCAATGCAACAAACAATTAACATATAGAAAACAAGTAACATAGTGACATAATTTCAACTTGAAATCTTTATAAGACTAAAATTTGCAAACAAGAAGAAAATTTTCAAATAAAAACTAATTCGAGAAGTAATCTGAAATGGTGCTTTTGGTAGATAGATCCTGAGACATCACTAGAAGAAGACTAATTTCTTTGCATTAATAAGTAAGCAAAATAAAAAGATCATTTAACATTGATTTGAAAAAGGAAAAAAAATTGAATAGAACAGACCAAGTAATTTCCACCAATTATCTCATCATCCAAGACCCAAACTTCATCATAGAGGATAGCATAGTAGAAATGATCAGTGACATCATGAAACAGAAAGTCAATCCACAAACCAACAACCAAGTAAAGGCCAGGAGCCATTTAGAATTAAGAAAAGAAAATAAACTACTTTACAATTAGAATTACAACTAAAAGTCAGTAAAATTTCAGTAGCTAAAAGAGTCCCAATTCCCTTCATAGTTCCATGATCCAAATGAAACTCCATAATAACTCAAAAATAAAATGTAACCATGCAACACATTTGCAAGAGAAAAACAATGGAATATAAGAAAAAATTCACAAGTTACCCTTTTTTTTCTTTTTTCTGTGTGAAATAAGCTCTACAGCTCGTTTTCCGAAAAATGAATCAAGAAAAACGGAACTTTTAGATGAAAACTACCCAGAAAAAAGAGTTAAGACAACAATACCCAGTTTCCTAAAATATCTAAAACACACGTAACTAGATCGAGCTTTCCAACAGAAACCCAGAAAAGATCGAAATTTTATTATTACAACAACAAAACACCACTAAAAGAAAATACACAAAATACTAAAATTCAGCATACAAAAAGATTGATTTTTTTAAAGAAGAAACTCACATGGGAAATAGAGCTTGGTCTTCGGATCGAGTCTGAGCCTTCTCCTCGTCGGCAGAATCGACTTCGCCACCGACGAGACCGACCTCGCGCCCGAACCCGAACCGTTGCTGCTGCTCCGTGTCGACCCGTTACCGCCCTGGCTCATCTGACTCCGACCCGAACCGAACTGGTCCCGGTTCCGGGGCAAACTGTGGGTCGCCGACGACGAATTGTTCGTTGCCGACGAACTGTTGCCGCCGAAGAAGGGGATGCGGCAGAGGGCCCACACCTTGCCCTCGTTGTCAGCCGACGATCGCTGGTCTGCAAACGCCATCATCACTCCATGCGGGAGCAGCGGGTTGCTATCCTCCTCCGTCGGAGCACCAGACCGCGTCTCGCCTCGAGTCCCGTCACTGCCGGTGAGATTCGGGAAGAAGAGTACTTCTCCGAGTCTGAGGTTGGTGAGGAAACGGCTCGGATTTTAAAGACGAGGGCTCGGTATATTTAAGAGGTGGCGTTTCAAGTCCGCATGCTTTTATCAAAGCAATTGTCACCCATCCGTGTTGGGCCCGCATGTCAGCGAGCATGTGAGCGCAGATGGTGAAATTTTTGTTGCGGAGTAGTTTACGTCTTTTATTGGGTGCAGTGCGGGCTGCTGAAGATCTGAGGTCAAAATCTCTATGGTGGGAGGAGTGAGGTAACGCTACGAGCGGTCACGAGAACAAGAATACTGGGGTCTCGCGGAGACGTGGGGCAGTTGACTTGGAAGAAGTCAGTCACTGAGGAATGGTGGCGTTCGCGAGAGTAAAAAAGTCAAAAAAATTAAAATAGAAATAA
This sequence comes from Agave tequilana, assembly GCA_038442645.1. Classification (NCBI taxonomy): domain Eukaryota; kingdom Viridiplantae; phylum Streptophyta; class Magnoliopsida; order Asparagales; family Asparagaceae; genus Agave; species Agave tequilana. Next base: position 54,804 of record JAVJIF010015688.1, read on the forward strand.
AGTTTAAAAAAAAAAACAGAGAAAAAAATTGTATCACACAACTCCTAATAATTAGCCAATAAATAATTTAATCTTTTATTTTGATGGCTTTCTGTGTTTATTACATATATTAAGCGGTAATAATAGTTTATAGCAAAATTAAAACATAAAAAATATAATCAAAGAAACCTACCTTGCGTCAGTGTCAACCTACTTTATAATCTACATCATTGTATTCGTCCTCAGCCTCCTCATCTTGCTAACCTTATGCTTTGATTCTTTTAATTTGTGTGTTTTATCCATATATTATTCTCCCTCATCCGTCTTATTATTCTCTGTCTAGAGATTTAGTTGTTGATTGACATTAACGTAGTTAAGCATAGGCTTAGTTATTTGTTTACGTATTGTTTAATTCGCGCATGCTTCATTATTTAAATACAATCCAATTGTCTGTAATCTTGTACTCTAACTAGCTTTCGGTGGCAAGGCATCTCATCTGAATCAATTATATGTTACAAAAGTTTTGAAATATATTATAATAATAATAATAATAAAAGAATTTTTATATGGAAGAAGGTATCCTAACAGTAGGAGGTTTGAAATCATAGTCATTTTTGTTGACTAAAGCTCGACAAAACACAAGAACTTAAGTTCGTATAAGCTGACATTGTGGACTTTTACATATGTAGGCCAACTAATAGCGATATTATTTAAATTTTCTATGACCTTTTCCCTCCTGATTTGCTAAATTAATCATACATCATTGATGTTTAATGAGAACAAACTTAGCAAATAGTATACGTTAATTGAGAAAAGAACTAGTTCATGCTTCGTTCAAAAGATTTGGTAAATTCAACAAAAATTAAGAATTATTCCAGGCATACAGAATCCTCAAATTTTCTCTCAGTACACAAATTGGGAAATCAGAATCATCCCACAGCAGGACTGCAGACTCCCATGTCCTGCTCTTTCTCGAGCTTGTCTTTCAGGAACCAGTCGCAGATTCGACCTGCATTAAGTTCTTCGACTGGGACACCTTCTTGCTCTGATATCAGTCTCAACAAATTCAATGATGATATCTAAAACATACATAACAGTATCAGTACGTTGTCAGCTATATCAGTACTGAAAACAATAAGGTTTAAACTCTTTTCAAATCCAACAAATTCTACCAAATGCTTGTCTTGAAATGTTTTTAAGTAGGTGAAACAAGTTAACGAGGCGAAAATGATGACAGAATCAATAAACAAAGTAGTGTAAGAATGCTTGTTTGTTACCCACAGTTAGTCTGCAGAGAAATTTTTCATGAGTCCAGAGATTTCAACGAGGCCAGCTTCCTCCAAGTCCAAGCCATTGTTCTCCTGTCCTGCACACCTCACCACAACAAGCCTTTTCCCACCCTTCACGTTAAAGTTTGCTGCATGCAACAAAATTGAACAGCACAAGAGAGAGTAAACAGAATTGGACAGGTGAAAAATATATTGTTTGGTTTGTTTAAATAGGACCGTAATAAATCATCCAACTGATTGGGCCTAATGATACATCTAAACCTTACAATTTCTCTCTCTTTTTCAACCTACTGTTTTTCTGAGCATAAGATGGGACCCTCACTTTCCAAAAAGGGGATCTCACAGGGTTGTTTGGTGGTTTCCGGAAAAAAAGCGAGAACTGAGTACGCGTCAATCAGTATGCAATCACTGTGACGCTACTGTAGCAACAATAGCTTTTTCAGTGGTTTCAGTCCGTTGAACGAGAATAATTGTAATCATTATTTTTTTTTTTTGCGCCAATCAAACACTCACTCATGAAAACACTGATGTGATCAAAGATATCAATGTTTTACAGGCCTTCAGCATTTTTCAGACCAAAATCACCCAAACAAACACTTTCATAGTCTTTGTTGTCAGCATACTGAAATTGTATACCTCTCAATAATAAATCATGTCTTACAAATTATTTAAGATTTCTCTTGAACTAATGTCTCATAACTCTCTACAATATTACAAGCATGCATTTTACAAGGTACGTGAGTTCAATTGAAAAGATTAAACTAAAAAGTATTTAATTTAATCACATATGCAAGTTCATCGTATTTCCATTAATCACACTTTTTTCTCTCAGCTTTTTCGACTCTCTTTCTCCTCCCTTGCAATGTAAGTCCTCATGTCTTTCTGGAAAAATAAAAAAAATATTGAAATAAAAGTGCAAATCGTTCCCAAACTTGCCCTCTAAATAGCATAAATATTTCCATTTCTCGTAAAGTTCAATTCCACCAATCACTAAAGATTCTATTTCTTTTTTCTACCAAAAAAATTCTATTTTCTTATAAAATAAAAAACTAAAACCATAATTAATTGGGTGGCGGTCGTCAGCGACGAACATGAGAGGGAGAGAGAGTGTGGGAATGAGGTAGGTTAGAGCCCCGGGTGGGTGGGTGGGTGGGTGGGTGGGGGGGGGGGGGGGGGGGGGGGCGCGGGATTAATGGGGAGTAAGGGGAGAAGCGAGAGAAGGCGGTGGGAAGTGAGGAGAAGAGCAGGGAAGAGGGGGAGATAGGGGGGAAAAAAATGAAAAATAAATATTTATGTTATTATTTAGTTTTAATTAAATTTTGATTAATTCAGAAAAATTTTAAAAACAGAAAATATTGTCCTAAACAGTACTGTGAAAACAGATTCATAAAATTCATTCTCATTTTTTAATTAAAAATTTTGGAGTTAGTCTGCGGTACAAGTCGACATCAAATTAAAAAGATTTTTTTCAAAATAATCTAAAAAACTAAAAAATCAAAATATTAGAAATTAATATCTGAAGTTGAAACGAGCTCATTCTGACTATCAGGAAGGTCAAATTGAGTATTTTTATCGTATCGAGTACTAATACTGTTATGCGTATAAGTAGAACCGGTGGTTACACATTGTATTTAGGTTTTTGTATTCAAGCTTTAATCATCAATAAAATTGAGTTTCTCTTTTTAATTGCTCGTGGATTCGAGTTGTTTATCCTTTACTCGTGGATTCGAGTGTTCTATCATTCCTGACGGGTATCTTTTATGATTTTTTGACACTAGAACGAAATCTAATCGTCGTTGTTCATTTTCTTATATGTGTCAGAAAGTGAGCATGTCACATATTGTAGCTGCAAGCATGTGCACAGTGGAAGCACTCTTAAGAACCAAGTGTAGGATTGTGCAGATGGAAATATGGGATCAATGCTCTTCAGCAGCAAGCAAACACCAATCTGAGTTCAAAGATTTCTTCCATTGGTGAGTCTGAAGAGTCTTTGGAGAAAGTTGTGTATCTCAGCTGTTGGGGTCCTAATTAATTACCCCATGGCACTTAGGGATGGCAATTTGACCCGTACCCGCGGGGACCCGACCCGACCCGACCCGAATGGGGCGGGTTTTTTGATCATTGATCGGGTTCGGGTCGGGTAATGGGGTAATGGGGAAAACCCGAAATAACAAAGGCCGGGGCGGGGTGGGTACGGTATAACATTGCCCCGCCCCGTACCCGCCCCGCTATTTTTTCATATAATGAGTATAATAATATTATATATACATCTACTTAAATAACCTAACTTTTAACACTAATTACAAATATGTCATTCCCTATAAATATCTAAACCAAATGGTCCAAAATTCAAATCCAATTTGCCCTAAAAATTTGAGCCCAATACACGATTTCGGGTCGGGCTGGGTCGGGTCGGGTATTTTTATTACCCGCCGGGGCGGGGATGGGGGTGATTGTGGAATACCCAACGGGGTCTGGGGCGCGGACGGGGCGGTTTTGAGATTTCAGGTACGGGGACGGGGTGTTCAATACCCAGCCCCGACCCGCCCCGTTGCCATCCCTATTAGCACTTGAGCTTTGTATCTTCTTTTTGTAGTTTTCTGATATTTCTAAATTGTACAGTTTGAAAGATATTAAGGAAGAAATAAATTGTTTTCCAACATATTTTTCTTTTTCTTTTCCTTTCTTTTTCTTTAGTAATATGATAAAATCTAGAGTCTATTATAGTGGGCCTTGACCGGCCCCCAGCCCATTATAATCCTGTCGGCAACCGAGAACAAATAGCTTCCAAGCTATGGGCCGGTTGTAGTTTTTCAAGGGCCCGTATTCATTGCCCTCCCGTCACTTTCCAGCTGCGTGGGCCCGGGCCCTGCCCCGGTTTTGCTTTCGTCCCCCGCAAAACATCACGTGCGCTTTCTTTCCTCGTGCCTTTGCCTCCTTGCTGTGACCTGCACCCATCGTTCACTTACTCCACTCTTGGGCCCACCTGTCAGAAAACCTTTGGGTGTCCCCCCCGGGTTCACGATAACCATTCAGAGTTTCTACAAATTCTTGGAGAAAAATCTACTAAAAAAAAACAATAAAGCTAGCCAGCATCCAGGAAAAGCGCAAAACCATCGACAGCCCAAAACCATAGCCTCTGGTTTTCTATCAATAATTCCAACGCCTCTCTCTATGTATATATTAACGATTCCTCTGCTCTTCTCTTCAAACCAAAGCATCAAAAACAAAACCAAGAAAAAGATCGTCTTTTTATTAGATTCATCAGAGTTTTCTTCCATGGGGGCAGCAAGCAAGGCTTCGGGCCGTCGCTGCGGGCGTGGCCGCAGTGGAGGCGCTCAAAGATCAAGCAGGGCTCTGCAGGTGGAACTACGCGCTCAGGACTCTCCATCAACAGGCAAAGGCGAAGGCCAGGTCATTGGGCCAGGCCCAGCCCGGATCGGATCGGGTCAGGCTCGTCTCGGGTGCGTCAGTGGTCAGCAAGGGGTCCGGCCCTGACGAGAAGATGAAGAGGAGGCAGGCTGAGAAGGCTGAGAGAGTTTACAATCTTGCATGCTGGGGTCCAAACTGATTTAGTTTGTGTTGTTCTCAGTTTTCTGATAATTTCTAATTGTACAAAAAGAAATTTTCGATTAAGGTATTGTCTTTTCATTGATCTCAAATTCTAAAATGATAAATTTTTTTGTTGAGGAAAATTTATAAGGTCATGTTAAGTTATTTGGGTTTCCATTATTTGTATGGAAAGTCAAATGAGAAAAAAGGGACCGTAGTAATTTCATTATATAATTCAAATAGAATTTTGAACACAAAGAGCACTTAAAGCTGCAAAAAGCCACCGACATTCATTCACAAGACATGGAGAATTTAAAATAGGATATACATTATTTTCTTTCTATTTTTTCTATATATATAAATATTGAACATATCTAAAACATCATCAAATATTCTTATATAAAATCCGTTTTGAGGAGAAAAAAAAGTTGTTTATATATATTGTCGAGCTAATTGGGCCAAACTTTAAAAAAGTTTTTATGCCCGTTGGTGAATTTGGGTTTTTTAAAAATTCTTTTCTAGATCCAATAAGAAATTATCTATTTTTGCATTGTGAATTCGAATCTTTACATAAAACACCCGCAAGGTAAAAATCTCACAATAAGAAAGAGTCATGTTGTCTAAAGTAGGTTTATGTTAGTTCGAGACAATTCAAAGATGGAGGAATATCGGCCCCCCTGGCAAAAAAAAAAAAAAAAAAAATCAAAATCTACTGGCAGAGTTATCACTGTATATAAGATTTTTTTTTTTTTTTTAGTGTGAACGTAAATATAATAAAAAAATTTATTCTAATTATATATACTATTACAAATATTTTATAAAATCTTTTGTGAGTGCCCACAATAGTCTATATGTGAGTCCTCCCCTGTGCAGATCACTGGTCTGTAAAGACAAACAACAATCAGAACACTTCGATCACTAATCTTCACACGTTGTTTCCAATTTTCACACATTTTTTACATTGTTCTTTAGCTTCTAGAGTTCGAATTCGGTTCATGTGTGTGAGTCACACACACACATATTATAAAAAAGCAAATCTCTCGTTGACACGTGAGATTGAACCTCTTATAATATTATAAGAGGTTCAATCTCACGTGTCAACGCGAGATTGACTCTTTTATAATATGTGTGTATCACTCACGCATATGAACCGAACCCGTGGGGAGTTCCCCATCGATTACACTCTTACACGGTCCACACTCCCACTTTCAGGTGCCGCATATTCGTTGGCCCACTATCATCTGGGACCCAGCTGTCAGAAAAGTCTCTGGGTCCAAAAAGAGTAACATATATGCGAATCTCTTTTCTTGGAGAGGAATAAAGAAACCATTAAAAGCACAAGTATCTAGAAATCCAGTAGCTGCTGCCAATAAAAAGCCCAAAACCATCAACGTCTTCGACTCTTAACAGACTCTGGTTTCAGTTCTCTCTCTCTCTGTATATAATCCTCTTCTTCTTCTCTTCAACCAACAACAACAAAGAAAAATTTCTCTGCAGATTCAAAACAAAACACAACACACACAACGCAGCATGTGTTGTGCGCGCAGACAAATCACAACAACAAACCAATAGAGAATCCTCAGATCTCCTAGCACAATGAAATCAATCACAACCAAGAAGAGAGTCACCCAATCGCAAACAACAGATCTAACGAGGTTCGGCCTCAATGCCTACGTCCTCGGGGCAATCTATGGAGAGAGTTTTCTATATGGAAGATGATTACAATGACTCTAAGTCTCTTTGAATGCAAGAGTACTCAGAGCTGATACAATTTTCGCAGAGATTCTAAACCCTAGAAATCCTTTAGGCTTTAATACCTCATACAACGGATCAGCAGAAATAAACCCAGAACCCGCATGTCGGTCGACCGGGACGGTCGACCGACCTCCCAATTCTCCAATACCGGTCAACCGGGCCGGTCGACCGAAAAAACCCGAGAGTTGGGGTTTGTCAGTCACAGGCTTCCGGTCGACTGGGCCGGTCGACCGCGCAAACCCGAGAGCTCTGTCTTTTGCAGATAGAGTGTTGCGGTCGACCGGGCCGGTCGACCGCTCAAATCCTGTGCACGTCGGTCGACCGGGCCGGTCGACCGACCTCTGTCTTTTCTGCTGCTACTGCTTTTTCCTGCCCGCTGTTCCTTTGCCTTTCGTCGTAGACTCCTTGGCAATCTTCAACAGCACCTGGCATGAATTCACCTCCTCTACTGTACTCTCTCCTCCAACAATTCTCCACCTCGGTGAAGATTTCCAAATCTGAGCCGAATTCCGACTCGATAGCGGCTGCACCAACCCGGTTGCCTACGTACCCCTTGCCCAAGGGATCAAGCCGTCTGTAGTTCACCCAAATAAGCTTCAGCAAGCTCATTTCACCTGAAGGACATGGAGCAAGTCTTTGCAGTGTGCAAACTTCACCCCCGACACCACCTTTGTTAGCATATCGGCCGGATTCTCCGAAGTGTGAACTTTCAACAAGTCAATGTCACCTTCTTCTAGAATCTCCCGTACAAAGTGATACCTGACATCAATATGCTTCGTCCTTGCATGATAGACCTGGTTTCTTGCCAAGTAGATGGCACTCATGCTATCACAGTTTATCTTCAAAATATCCTGTTCCACGCCCAGATCATCAAGTAATCCCTGAAGCCAGATTGCCTCCTTCATGGCCTCTGTCAAAGCCATATATTCAGCCTCTGTGGTCGACAACGCAACTGTAGACTGAAGTGTGGAGCGCCAACTCACCGGTGCCTGCGAGAATGTGAAGACATATCCCGTCGTCGACCGGCGTTTGTCAAGATCACCTGCATAGTCTGAATCCACATAACCTATGCATTCCTGCTTTCCGGTGTTGTCCTTCTCGAATACCAGGCCTACATCAACAGTTCCCTTGATGTACCTCAGAATCCATTTCACAGCTTCCCAATGACTCTGTCCAGGATCATGCATGTATCGACTCACCATGGAGACTGCCTGTGAAATATCTGGCCTCGTACACACCATTGCATACATCAAGCTACCCACTGCATTGGCATATGGAACATGAGACATATGCTCACGCTCTTGAACACTCCTTGGAGACATCTTCGCTGACAACTTGAAGTGCGGCGCCATTGGTGTACTAACAGTCTTAGTATCTTTCCCGATATTAAACCTCTGCAGTACCTTCTCCAGATAGCCCTTCTGAGTCAAGCTTATCCTGCCAGCATCCCTGTCCCTTGTGATCTCCATGCCCAATACTTTTCTTGCTTCCCCCAGGTCCTTCATCTCGAACTCAGACGATAACGTCTTCTTTAGAGAATCAATAGCAGATCTTGACCTAGAAGCAATCAGCATATCATCTACATAGAGAAGTAGATAGATATACTCCCCTGATGGTAACTTGTTGTAGTACACACATGGGTCGAAGTGGCTTCGTGTGTACTTCTTCTTCCTGATGAAGCTGTCAAATCGCTTGTACCACTGTCTAGGAGACTGCTTCAAACCGTACAGCGATTTCTTCAGCTTACATACCAACTCCTCTTTCCCTGCAGCTTTGTAACCTGTGGGCTGATTCATATAGATCTCCTCCTCAAGATCGCCGTGGAGAAAGGCGGTCTTCACATCAAGTTGGTCAAGGTCCAACTCATTCTGCGCCACCAAAGCCAATAGAATCCGAATAGACGAGTGCTTCACTACCGGGGAGAACACCTCGTTGTAGTCGATTCCTTCTCTCTGTGCGTAGCCTTTAGCCACCAGCCTTGCCTTGTAGCGCACTTTATCTTCTTGGAGTGATCCCTGCTTCTTAGCAAATACCCACTTGCACCCTATGGCCTTCTTCCCCTTGGGCAACTTGGTCAGTTCCCATGTGTTGTTCTTATAAAGAGATTGCATCTCTTCATTCATGGCCCCTTTCCATAACTCAGCTTCTGAACTAATCTCAGCTTCCCTGAAAGTAGATGGAATAGCCTCTTCAACAACTGGAAGTGCATATGAAACAACCATATCGGTGGTGAGCCAGCCTGGTCTCCTAGTATTCCTCCGTGGTCTTCCAACTGCAGTAGTATCTGGAACAGTACCCATGACCTGCTCCTGATCCTCTTCAACAACTTCAGCATCTTCTTCTGCAACTTGATCACCTCCCTGTGTCACCTCAGGTATGATCTTCACTGATACTGATTCCTCTAGAAATGGTGGATTTGCATCACTCTCCACCTGCTGCAATAGCTCCTTGGTCTTGTTGGTCTCCACCTGCTGAGAGACCGTAGGCTTCATCATCGAGGCTTCATCAAATGTGACATCCCTGCTGATTATGAACTTGTTGTCCTGTTGGTCCCAAATCTTGAACCCCTTAGTTCCTTTCTTGAAGCCAACGAACACCCCTTTCTTTGCTCTTGGATCCAACTTGTCTTCTTTGACATGGTAGTAGGCTGGACATCCGAAGACCCGTAGCAAATCATAGTCCATAGCAGCTTTTCCTGACCAAGCTTCAAGAGGAGTCTTCCCCCCTATTGCAGACGACGGCAACCTGTTCACAAGATGGCATGCATACACCAAAGCTTCAGCCCAAAACTTCTTTGGCAATCCTGCATTTGACAACATGCACCGAACCTTCTCTAGCAAAGTCCGGTTCATTCTTTCAGCCACCCCATTCTGTTGCGGAGTTTCCCTTACTGTGAAGTGTCTCTCTATGCCCTCATCTAGACATAGCTGTAGGAAAGGATCTGATTTATACTCTCCTCCGTTGTCAGAACGAAGGACCTTGACCTTCCTTCCCGTGCTTCTCTCCTGATTAGCCTTCCACTTCACAAACACTTCTAGGACTTCACTTTTGTGTCGCATGGTGTACACCCAACATCGCCTAGAATAGTCATCAATGAACGACACAAAATAGTGGTTACCTCCAATTGATGCAGTCTTGGAAGGTCCCCATACATCCGTGTGAACATAGTCAAGAACACCTTCGGTGCAGTGTGAAGCTGTGCCAAACTTCACCTTCGTCTTCTTGCCGATGACGCAATGTTCACATAGATCCAACTTGCAGGTCTCTGCACCCTTCAGCAGCCCTTTCCTGACAAGAGCTTGCATCGATTTCTCCCCTGCATGTCCCAGCCTCATGTGCCATAGCCGGGTTAGATCTTCCTTCTGACTGGTAGAAGCTGCCACCTGTCCTGTCACTGTACTACCCTTCAAGTAATACAGGTTATTCCGACGATCAGCCTTCAACACTACCATTGAACCCTTTGTCATTTTAAGGACTCCCTCCTTAATAGACACTCCTAGGCCCAATGATTCCAAAGCACCTACTGAGATCAAGTTCCTCTTCAGCTGGGGTACATATCTCACTTCTTTCAGCTCCCTCACCATCCCGTCAAACATCCTGATCGGAATAGTGCCTACACCCTCCATGATGCACGGATGATCGTCGCCCATGACGACCGAACACCCCTCCAACTTCTCAAGACTGGTAAACCAATCTCGATTAGGGCATACATGATATGTAGCACCTGTGTCCAGGATCCACTCTTTATCCACCGAGTAACCTACAACAGGAGTAGTCACTGAAAAAGAGAACTCTGAAGAATCTGAATCTGCTCCATCTGCTTGTGATTTACCGCTTGTAGCCTTTGTCACCCTTGCCAGATTTGCCTCAGACTTTGATTCCTTCTTCTTCCCCTTGTACTTTGGACAGTCAACCTTCCAGTGCCCAATTTCTTTGCAATGCATGCACTGATTTTTCTTAAGATCCCTGAAGCCCGACCTAGACTTTGATCTTCCTCTCATCTCCTTGCCTTTTCTTGATGAACTCCTGCCTCTTACTTCCAAAGCCTCCGCTGATGAACCTGACTGACCAGAATGTCTCTCATTCTTCCTTGTCTCATAACTCATCAGTGCAGACAATATTTCATCATAAACTAAGGTTTGCCTTCCATTTATGAATGTCATAGTGAATGTCTCATACTCCTCCGGTGGGAGTGAGTTCAGGAGAATGACTGACTTGTCTTCCTCACTTACAGTGACATCCACATTCAGCAAGTCTGTAAGAAGCTTCGTATATCGGTTGATGTGCTCGTTTACTGTGCTTCCCTTCTGCATCCTGAACTGATACAGTTTACTCTTCAGCTGCAACCTAGACTCCACACTCTTTGTCAGGTACTTCTTCTCAAGAGTATTCCACAGTTTCTTAGCTGACGTCTCATGTTGTACAAGATATTTGATGTCTTGTGACAAGCATGAACGTATCAACCCACATGCCGACCTGTTCATCTTCGCCCACTCTTCATCAGTGGTAGTGGTCTTCTTCCTCTCTAATAGGAGCGTGTCCTCGAGGTTCTGTGCATTCAATGCATCCATGACCTCACACCTCCACATCCGAAATTATTAGTTCCATTGAACTTGACAACTTCGATCCTTGAGTGATTCATTGTTTTAACGGAAGTAGTTTCTCCTGCCATTGAGATCTACCTTTGATTCTCTATTTATGCGGAAGAATAACCAAATTGAAGATAGATCTCTACTCAGATAAAATGAGATTTTTACCTGCCTCTCGAAACCCTAGATCGAGTTTCTCACCGGATCTACTCCAAACACTGATTCAACAAGCCCTCCTTGCGTTCTCCTGAGATCGACACACGATCTCCTCGAACACCAATACCTCTGACCTGAGATCGACACACGATCTCCACCTGATCAGATCTGGAGCTTCGAATCCTCAGAATCCCAAGCGTAACCTGGAGCTCTGATACCACTTGTTGTGCGCGCAGACAAATCACAACAACAAACCAACAGAGAATCCTCAGATCTCCTAGCACAATGAAATCAATCACAACCAAGAAGAGAGTCACCCAATCGCAAACAACAGATCTAACGAGGTTCGACCTCAATGCCTACGTCCTCGGGGCAATCTATGGAGAGAGTTTTCTATATGGAAGATGATTACAATGACTCTAAGTCTCTTTGAATGCAAGAGTACTCAGAGCTGATACAATTTTCGCAGAGATTCTAAACCCTAGAAATCCTTTAGGCTTTAATACCTCATACAACGGATCAGCAGAAATAAACCCAGAACCCGCATGTCGGTCGACCGGGACGGTCGACCGACCTCCCAATTCTCCAATACCGGTCGACCGGGCCGGTCGACCGAAAAAACCCGAGAGTTGGGGTTTGTCAGTCACAGGCTTCCGGTCGACTGGGCCGGTCGACCGCGCAAACCCGAGAGCTCTGTCTTTTGCAGATAGAGTGTTGCGGTGGACCGGGCCGGTCGACCGCTCAAATCCTGTGCACGTCGGTCGACGGGCCGGTCGACCGACCTCTGTCTTTTCTGCTGCTGCTGCTTTTTCCTGCCCGCTGTTCCTTTGCCTTTCGTCGTAGACTCCTTGGCAATCTTCAACAGCACCTGGCATGAATTCACCTCCTCTACTGTACTCTCTCCTCCAACAGCATGGGCTCAGCAAGCAGAGCCTTATGGGCAGTTGCGGCGAGCGTGGCCGCAGTGGAGGCGCTCAAAGATCAAGCAGGGCTCTGCAGGTGGAACCACGCGTTCAGTACCCTGCAGCAACATGCAAAGGCCAAGGCCAAGTCCTCACTGGGTCAGGCCAGATCGGATCGAGCCAGGTTTGCCTCCGGTGCGTCGATGGTCAATCAAGGGTCTGGTCTTGATGAGAAGAAGATGAAGAGGAGGCAAGCTGAGAAGGCTGAGAGAGTTTACCATCTTGTCTGCTGGGGTCCAAATTGATGGATGATGATGGTTTATTAGTGAAGTTAAACTGTAAATGAAAGGATTGAAAAAAATTTTGCTCATCATAAATTATAGACCCATTGTTGTTGGGGATTATTTTTGAATTTATTTTATAAATTTTGGAGAAAGTTCTGTTGTATTTGTCGAATAATAAAGCAAATATATTGTAATCATCAATCATACAACTTCGTCAAGAACGAGTAACTGTCTTAAATCAAATTATAAAAATTTGGTCAATTCAAAGAACATACATAATAAAATGTGTAAGAATGGAGCATACTTGAGCTTTCCAATAGAATTAGCAAGTCTATAACAATTTTTTTTTAACTGAGATGAGCTATGTCGACATCGGCATCTCCAAACTTCCTCCTCTCTTTCGACTCCTCATCAGAGTCTTCTCCGCCACTGTTTTCGTCGTCGTAATGACTGCTGGCGGCTGAACGCGTCGAGGGGTCATAAATGGTCTTAGAGATGCAGTTCTCGGCTGCATGCATGTTTACCTGGCCGAGGTGAGAGATTTACCTGGCTATTGATACGTAAATAAATTTGTAACGTGGATCTCATCTACACGTGTGAAACGCGTGATATTAAGTAAGGACCTAGATCTATGATGAGTTGTACTAGATTGCTCGTGGTGAAAAATTCTTGTTCGCCAACGTTTCTTGTAGTGAAAAATGAACAAAATCATCTTAACTTTATTGAAAATCATCTTGAGATAACAAGGAATTTGATTCTAATTAATCCTGGGTCACCATTCATAATTAAGTTAAACTCTAATTATATTAAATTTATGTTGTCTTTTCCTCCCCCATCTTCTCCTCCCACCATTGTTAGACCTCTTCAACCATCACATGACACCCCAAAAAACACACACACACAACAACAACAACCCAGTAGGTTTTATGCATTAATACAGATTAGAAAGGAAGATAAAAAATGATATGGAAAGGAGAGATCATACAGATTTGGAGATGCATGTGATATCTAGGCATGAGATTCCAGACTGTCATTGCATTCAGTGTTGCATGTCTTTATTCTAAAGATGTATTTAAGCAGGAATCGAATGCATACAGAGCATCTTTCAACTATTCTATCGAGAGCAATATGCCGACAACTTATTTTTCACATATATCTAGCAAATATCCATATCTCTATGTGTAACTTGTTTGGGTAATTTGATGCAGATGTATACTTCTTTTTATTAGTTATTGCAACATAAAAATAGACTTCAAAATTCCAAATATTGTGTATTTTGTGTTGGGATTTGGGTCAAGTAAATATTCCCACATCGGGTAGACATGAGGATAGTCTGGGTATATAAAGATTTGGGCAACTCCACTGCTAGTCTTTTAGGATGGTGCCCCAAGTCCTTCAATTGGTATCAAAGTCATGCCTCGAACTTAGTCGTGCGTGGGGGTGATGTTTGATGATGTCGATCACCCTAATTGCGTAAAAGACGCAAGGCCTGATCACCTCAATGCCGCAAAAAGACGCAGTACGCCCCTGTAAAACTTTTGTTGGACTCTCGAGGATTTTGACAACGGTGTGCATAACGCTGTAATGTGTGCTTCACGTAAGGCGTGTCTACCCACGCAGTGAAGATTTGTGATCTCAATGGAAGCACTTGATCTTCCGGTGTGAAGATAGTTGAGCTTGCAGAGACTCTTTATTCGAGGGGGGATTGTTGAGATTTGAGTCGAACAAAGAGTCCCACGCTAGACATGGGGATAATCTTAGACATATAAAGATTTGAGCAACTCTACTTAGAAAGCTATTCTTTGGGATGTTACCCAAGTCCTTCATTTTTGAGTTATCAATGTTTAAACTCTCATTTAAACTATCTTGGGATGACTCCAGTCTTGCTCCGGTTTGTTCTTAACATTAATTTGCTTGGAGTCCTTTTGTAAGTTTCTATTTGGCAAATATAGAAAATCAGCAATAGAGACTGATTATCCAAGGGAGTTTAAATGAGCACCAAAGGCCTTATTGCACAAGAATTCTTAAATTTTTTGGAAGTTTATATCTCATATTGTGAATGTTATCTGTTCTGCATTCAATCTTTTACTTTATTAAAAGCTGTTTGAAATTGATTTTTTTTCCCACATTGAAGTTATAAATTCCTTCATTTGCTTTCCTAGGGTTCCTAACACAAAGCCAGATAGAGAATGTAGACATTGAAATTTTGGGATGCAAGGAATAGCTCCTGAATTATTAGCAGCACAGTATGGAGAGGTTGGTCTACTGCATCTTTTGCTGACAAATTGATATTGTAGCTTATAACTATTTACTGGTTACAAGCATTTCCATCCCAGCTAAGTAGTAAAGTAAATCAAATGTCAAACTCTTTTGATGTTTGTGCCATATTCCATATCATTATTTTTTTCACTAACAAAGAAATCTTCTTTTAGCAATCCAACCTTCTTTTTTAGGATGCAAATGCTTGTAATCAAAACATTGGGCAAAAAGTTTACAAAACACTTGATTTTTGATATATAGATACTTGAATAATATAGATAAATTTTAACGAAATAAATCTTATATTCAAATGTTGGAGGGTTGAATTTGACTGGAAAGAATCCGAGCTCAAATCTTCTTGAAAAGACAATAGTCTTCTCTCTTTATGTATGTAAGTCTCTCCCCCAAAATAAATATCTGGGCCAAAATACAAATTCTAGGTCAAAGTAACCGTTTGGGCCCAAAATAAATGAATGCATTAAATTATAATAATAGAAATTCTGACCCAAAATACCTATCTGGGCCAAGGCACAACCGAACGAGCCGAGCCAAATCGAAAAGAACTAAAACATTCAATTTGTTCGGTTTTCAACTACAATTGGTTCGGTTCGTTATTACATAATTCGGTTCAGTTTTCGGTTTTTCAAAATTTCAATAAAAAAAAAAAAAAACACGAACTGATGCTCAGCCCTACTAAAAGGTTAATTTTAAATAGCTTAATTGATTTGGGGCCTGATTTTAAAATACCAAGATATGAAGGACCATATTGAATTAGGTCAAGTCTAATTAAAATCTCGCATAAACAATTTGCTTGCTTCTGCTTATTTTGGAGGCAGAGTCGAGAGCAACTCTCTTGAGCTCCACAGGCATTAACCATAAAATGCACAAGAAATATGCCCATGGGAATACTATAGAAAATTCATTTTCAAGCATAATGCTACAAGAAGTATTACCCCAGAGAACGTAAATGTAACCTCTTTCTACTATAAGACGCAAATTCCCACTAAAGCACCTTTGTAAATTACAATGTAAATAATTTTTCAGAACCAAAATTATCAACCATGGCCAGAAGCATGAAATCAGATGCAAAAGAAGCACAAGTGAGCTTTGCTGCTTCGAAGCAATTGTTCTGTTCATCTGAAACAATTTAACGTTGCAGTGTTCATCAATTGCGTTATCCTCTCTGCCCATGTGAGCAGGTTTGGCTACAGGAACAGTTTCAGTCAGGTGATCCTTGGCATCAGACTATCAGCTGGCCATCCTCTCAAAGAAGTAGAGGTAGCCCATGTCCTTTGGTGGATCGATGGATGCACCAACCTTGCTGTCGTTAAAGATTACCCATCTCCCGTTCTTGCAAATGTGGGCAACATAATGGCCACAGTGAGTCGAGGTTCCCATGTGGCTCACAAACCCCATTAGCTTGTATCCTGCGGCACAATAAAGTTCCAAGATTAGTGGCATTTGACTACAGTAAAAGAAACTACATGTTACATTCACAAGCATCCACAAGTTCCCATGTAGATCTTTTTGGAAGGTAAGAATACACCAAACAATAGCATAAACACGGTTATAGTCTATCTGATCCATGAAAAAAAAATGTCCGCATCTTTCACTTTCCCAACCCAGCAGGACTCTGAGGAAACATGCACAAACTTCTCCTCTAGTATAAGTGGCATCTGACTCAGATAGAAAGAAGCCGAGTATTGACACAGTCGTATGCATCTCAAACTCTAAGCTTCCATTTTACTTTCAAAATTTAAAGGAAAACACAAACAGTAGTATAAAATAAACCTAGTTTATCTAATCGATGGAATACAAACTTTGCACCTTTATTTCCCGAAGGAACTTGCACAAAGTGCACTCCCTAATATAATCATTGATATTTGACTAGACAATAAGAAGAAACTGACTACTGATACGTTCATAAACATCTAAAACTATTTCCATCAAGTAGACTCTTCTGAAGTGGAAAGGAAGCACCAAACAGTAGCATGAACAGAACGGCACTTTTACCGAATCAAAAAAATAACAAACTATTCTCTCCCATACAAAAAGTTGACATGAATTATACATGATTAATCTTAGTAATCTAGGTAACATGACATTAAACAACTTACACCAGGATAGAGAAATTGAAGATGAGACGTCTGTATTTTAGGTGAACCCAACACACAAATTGTGCAGCAAAAGAGGGTTCCATCGCGGGTTCCCGAGGATGACTGACATCCCGCCATATTTATATTGTTATTATTCATGTATTGAGTACCTAGCGGTACGGCTTGGTTCAACGCCAGGAACATGGACCGTGGTACCGGGTATGTACGGTACCCGCTTAAAACATAGACAATACTACAACAACAACAAGCCATTTGTCCCAAGTATTTGGGCTAGGCTACATGAACCAAAAGAGAATTACGCCGGATCAGGCACATGGATCAGCCTTCTCCACTCATTCCTATCAAGCAATATGCATTCATTAAGACCTTCAGTCTCTATATCTTGTCGTATCACCTCTATCTATATTTTTCTTCGGTCTCCCCTGCACTCTTTTTAACTCACGATACGCTTTACTAGCCAAGCTGATACGCTCTACTCATCGGACTGTGCTCTTTTAATTTGCCCTAATTAAATCACATACAATACCTCCACT
The DNA here is from genome assembly GCA_038442645.1 of Agave tequilana. Lineage (NCBI taxonomy): Eukaryota > Viridiplantae > Streptophyta > Magnoliopsida > Asparagales > Asparagaceae > Agave > Agave tequilana. The sequence goes on from JAVJIF010015688.1 coordinate 72,219, forward strand.
AATCAATTCGAATAACATAGGAACTCAATTGACATGTGTAGTAGACGTAGTATGAGATGCATTTACTGTATGTGGCAATTGATGCTTGTTAACATATTTAATAACAAGAGATCTTTTATAATGTACCGTAGATTGATGTGTCCGCTGGTTATATATACATGATATGATAAACACTTGACATATGACTCTATAAACAGATTGACTTCATTGCTTTTTTAGTTACGCATTATATGTTATTGTATTTGTGACATGCTATACTACTTCCTCATTTATACACTCGTTTGGAGTTTTCTGACTCTCCTGAATTTGCATATCCAGGTATAGAGGTATTTCAGTTTGTTGATCATGTATTTGGAGAGGATCACATGCATTATAAGGAGCTTACAGAGTAACAGTGGGAGCCGGGGTTTCCTTCGCTTGATCATCTGATCTTGGGTATTGCTCGTGACTTTGTCTTCATTCCTTATTATATTTATTTGATTCTCTATAGATTGGGCGCAGTGTTATTCTATTTGATTATTCATAGAGTAATATATCCTTATGTAGAAATTTATAATCATATTGCAGTGTCATAATGGTTACATGAGGCTTAGCGTGTATGCGTAGGATATTCTCCTCGTGTATATGCATCACCGGCTCTCGTCGCGTCTCCGCTCCAAAGTATTTTTGGAAAACGGGGCGTGACAGATTGATAATTGGAATCAAATATCACTGCATGTAATGAACGAACAAGATAAATTGCATTTGATGTTTCAAGCATGTCTTGCAATACTCGAATACCCTCGGAGGTAAATGTATATAGTAGAAAGAGAACATCATATGAGAATTGACTAAACAATATGATATTACACCTGGATAATAATACACCACATAATGTCTTATATTGCTACGTTTTTTTAAGATTTATCAGAAAAGAAAAGATTAATATTATCTGATGAAGATTTCCATGATGAATAAGGTGGTGCCCATGCCTAAAAAAAGAACAAAGATATATGAATGTTCAGATATTAGATTATGTATACTAAACCTTCCATACCTAAAAATATACAAGGATTTCAGTCAACTAAATTCTTAAAGAGATTTGTGTCTTCTGTTACCTTCCGAATCCATTCCTCTAATGAAGCAGGGTATTTATAAATAAAAAAAAAAACAAAAAGGACTAAAAAATGGCTTTCTACCAGCTTATAAGCCCAAGTATCAAATAGTCCCTACAGCCTTGTTACTAAAAAGTCAACCATTTCCTTGATCATTAGAAGAATGTGTATTAAATGCTTCAAAAGATATCATACCCTATCGATATGTGTTTACAATGTGTAGATCAAGAGGGGCAGTGTAGATGGCCTATCATGTAGTGGTACAGAACTATAGATACATACAACATCCTGGTTACTCCACAAAAAAACTATCCACATGACTAAAAACTGTAGCACATGTAATAGAAGCTTCCAAATGATGGCTTGAAATTCTAAAGTGTCAAGGAAACTTACTGCCGCTTCCATCAGGTACTCCAGGATCATCAGCTTGTGTGCTACTTGATGTACCATGTGTATCCATTGAGCTAGAAGCATCAGGATGGCTAAATATCCAGTCTGTAGCTTTCTCAATATTCCCGCCCTACAAGAAATTTTGAACCAAATACAGCAGCATTATAATCAGCACTGAGAGAAGCGGCAAAAACAAATCTGGAAGCATCAAGTGATGCAACAGGACTACAACAAATGAAGGAAAGCATAAGATAGAAGAAACCAAAAGTCAGTTTGTTTAAAATAATGTGATTTGATTATAAACAAAATTGAGTATTCAGTAAGAGAGATGCAATCTGGAATGCATAAATATTCCACCACAATGTCAGAAAAAGCACATACCGAAGCTTCATCGCTTTCCGTGCAACATCTTCTTGAAATCCAAATGAATGAAACTAAAGTTTCAATACTTGCTTCATCTAGGGGGAAAGGCTCGGTCGTCCGAGACTCATTAGAAATAGGATCGTTTATATCTACAAAGAATTAAACAATATCAACTCAAGCAATGCATTATTATGCACTACCATCCAAGCCAACACTTCGCAATGCCCCAATCAGCAGGAGCTGGAACATATATTTCAATACCTGGATCATCCATGTGAGACAGCAACCAAGTCATTGCTTCCTCAACACCCACATTAGATGTATAATAGCAGCTTTCTGACAATGGAGGAAATAAATCCCATGCCCGCAAGCTTAGAAACAATATCCTCACTTGCAACAATGGAAGGTTCCAGCATGTCACCACCAGAAGCTGCCAACAAATGATAACAATTGAGGTTTTAGTACAAGTTATAACAGAGCAAAATTCAAAATATTATGACTTTCCATTGGCCTTCATTGATCAAATAATAACCTCCAGAAATGCTTAGCATTAATTACCTGTTTCTGGCAGCAGCTCTTCTCCTGGCTGAACCCTTTGCTGCGCATGTGACTGATGTCAATAACATCAGGCACATCTATGTAGACATCTGAATCCACATGACAAAAACATGTACCCAGTCCCAATCAGATTAATCAAGTTTGTTATATAATCTAGAAACATCAAACATGCTAAACTCAAATAGAACAAGGAAATAGGACAGTTACCAAGCTTTTGGGAACCCATCCCTCCTCCATCACAAATTTGCGCATGTGTAGTACTAAATAATCTGGAAAAGTAGTCAGACCAGCAGTTCTGCAAGACCATAGAGTCAAAACTTCTGATTCTACTCTGAAAATTAATATTTATTGTGACATAATTATGCATGTTGTCATTGCTTGTATTAACCCCTTTTGTCCAGACTTTTTATAGGAAACATAGCTACACGAGCATTCATGAATTCTATGATCAACAGTCCTCGAAACTTGGGCCCCAAATACTTCCCAGAAACTACACCATTGTGAGGTGGAAAGCAGGTGGAGAGCATTGGGCAGTTCTTATCCATTTTCCCACATACATCCATAGATATCTAGGTGAAAGCCGGTTTGGTGGAGTCCATGTGAGTTCCTTAAAATCCATTGGATTTCTGTGTTGGACATAGGCATGAATTTCCTGACATTCATCAGAAAACGCTCAGTCAAGTTCTAATATGGCCTAGAAATTGCATTTGTTTAGCTTCTTAAGGATCCGTCAACCTTGTAGGCAGTACAAGGCAAGGGTGCTCCTCAGCTAGTTAATACTATAGATTTTACTATTTACTCAAAAGACCACATGGCATTGGATGTTAAATGCTCCATCAAAATAAAAGTGAGAGGATCATAAGTTTGTAGAATTACTGTTGCAAAAAAACCTTTGTTCTACAGGCCAAATGTATAATAGTTATATCAGAATTCAGGAGTCTGACTAAGGTGTTCATTTTCCACTTCTCATCACTCTCCAGAAGTATAGTTCGGGAAATGTGCTTTATTTTCCTTTGGCCTTCTTATGTGCCTAATACTGAATTCAAACTAACAGTAAGTCTATCATCTTTCCTCTACTCCTTGAGACACTACCAACTTATATTCTAGGAGAATTTCGGAAATGCTCCTTTCCTACACAGTAAATTACATGCCAATAAGGTGCCATCAGGCCTTCTCAATCTGTGGCAAGCCAATGTTGTCTACAATTCCTCCGAGGAATTAGCATCAATTTAGAGAAGGGTAGGTTGGGAGCCGGTAACAGAATTTTGTCAAATCTTTCATAGAGCTTTGTGTTCCGCAATCAACTTCATTTAAATAAGAAAAGGCTTAGATGATTATGATGATGATGATAACAAACTAAAAACAAATTTCTGTTATTTATTTCTATTAAGTGAATTAGACATTATCAAGCAAGCAAAACAACAGATCTGCCAAAATATGATTTGAACTACAATAATTTGGTTGCTGGCAAACAACATGTGTACTAACTAACAAATGAATGGCAATACCTATATGTAAATAAGTGACAGCCTCATATTCTAGTGACATAAATTAAAACAAAGACCTTATCCAAAATGTTCAGGACATTGCCAATTTTAGCTGTGGACCCAGATACTCTGGATCGGAATCAGTTCTAAATGATATAGAACTTATAAAAAAAAATCTTTAGGGAGCACAATTGTTTATTCGTAACTAATTCATAAATAGTCAGCAGAAGTCGCCAAGAAAAGTCCCAGCCTCAAGTCATCATGCACAACGCAAACAAATAGCAACTGCAGGAGTTTGTAATGAGAAGCTGAGAGGTTCTTTGTTTGACTCCTGGATGGGCAACCACAAGGGGTACAGCTACTTGTTTTAAGAAGAATAAAAAGAAATGATGAGGAAGAAGAAATACTATTACTACCATTTCTTCCAGTGCATTATGAATAGTAGAATGGTCAAAAGTAAGAGAGTACAGCTAAAACCATTGCCTAATTCATCAAGCATGCACGTTGAGAGAGAGAGAGAGAGAGAGAGAGAGAGAGAGAGATCAACATAATCTCGTGACTAGCAAGGAACAGAAAAAGACGAAATTCACAAACTAAGACATGAAAAAAATTATGTTTTCATTGTGACTATGCTCAATACATATAATGACTTACTTAATAGCTGTGGTCTTAGAATTTAAAGCTGTGCTGTAAAACTCATGCACCTCCTCAGGAGCTGAAAAACTCGCTAGGCATGCTTCCAAAGGCACTCTTGCCGTACAATTTCATCACTAGATCTGGAAAATAAAGCATACTCAGGAGGTGTTAAGAAAACATACTTTTGACAATTTTCAATATGAAGCACTTCTGGAACTTACGCTTCCTTGCCTTCCAATTTCTTTTCTGCTTTTAGCTTGTTAAATGCTTCAACTTGCTCTGAATTATGAAAATAATAGAGCATTAGTACAAGTTCAAGCAGGAACTACAACCATGCTTATGCCATTAGAGAAAGTAACCTTTATTCGTCGCTTCATGCAGAGGTATATTCAAAGAAAGGATGTAGTCGGCTCTCTTATTATAAGCAACTTTTCCAGATGGGCATTGCAGCCGCTCCTCAATAAAGAACTTGAAACTCCTTGAGGGGTCGAATTCAGGTTTCCAGCATTGACCCGTTCAACTTGGTCAAGGAGATGTAGGAAAAATTCCAACGCATCCTAAAAGAGAACTAACTTGTCAGGAAAACAGTTTCATGACAGATAAACGCATCGTTATCACTTCATTTCAAAGCCACATACAACATGGTGATGAGAACTTGTACACAAGTAAAATAAATTAAATAATTTGGAAAAGGCCTAGCGGAGAAAACTAAAATGAATAACTTCTCATAAAACTAGGGGACAACTTCAAAATTAAAATATTACGTTAATAACAAATAAACTTAATAAAATTTACCATTTATAAACAATAATCTGCAGATTGCAATTAGCCAAATTCAACATCTTAAACATGGAAACAAACTGTGAAGAATTGTAAGCACATATAAATGGTAAATTTTATTAACCCACAATCATCTTTCCACAGCCCAGGTATGACCTTCCCTTAATAATTTTCATTACAAGCATGCCAAAAACTTATTAAACACAAAGTTCTTTGAAGTATCTTTCATTTTTATTTTCTTGAATTACGCCACTCCATGAAAAACTGAATATTGGGAGTACATGTCAAGATAACAGCGAACTTTGTTTATGATGGTTTAATGACATGTACACTAGTTTATATAGAATATCTGATAATTGAATGAGAAAAAGAGAATGATCATCTGTCAACAATTTTGCACACAATTCCACAAGACTCCCAACCATCACTTTCTCAAAGTAATTACTACTTATATCAGCTCATTGTCACTTGACTAATTTTGTTTAAAATCTTGAAATAGCAGGTGTTTTCTTTTGACTATCTTGTGACCAACTGGACAGTAACAATACTATTTCATGATGGACGTCACGTAAGTTTATATTATTGCAAGATTATTCTATTCTAGAGTCAATTTTTTTTTTTTGAAATTTTCTTTAAACTCACTCTTCCCTTACTTGTGCCGTACAGTCACTCTTCTTAGTTGTGCCATACAGTTGGTTTGTTGAATACAATCAAGAACAAATGCCAACTAATCTTCTTTATAGTAATAGAAGTCTAGACATTGGAAAGCAAAAAATGGTCCAGAGGTAATTTCTCTATGCTACTTAGAATAGTTAAGTGGTCAAAGTTTATTTCAGTTGTGTCCTACTAGTTAGTGGAGGCAAGTCATGGGGTAGTAGTGGTTATGACTTGTGGTGGTGGGTAGTTGTCAGAAGTTGAAATTTGTAACCTATATGTACCCGTGTATTCTACTTGCACAATTACTGAGTGAACGAATACAAAAACCAATGGCTTCCTCCTTGTCTGCTCTCTTCCCTCTGGCTCATCTTCTTCCCTAATCTTCTCTTTAATCTCTCTCTAATCTATTTGCTGGATGCCTCTTTCCCTATCTCTTTCCCTTCCTCTGTTTTCCTCTCTAGGCCCTACCCCTCCTCCCTCTGCCTTCTTCAAAGCCTGTTAACAATTCAGACTCCAACAACACGTTGCTCTCCTCTCTCTCGGATCCCTCCATCAGTAGAAGCAGTAGTAGCAGCGTAACAATAGCAGAAGCAGCAGCGCAACAACAACAGCAAAAGAAGCAGCAGCGCAGCAGTAGTAGAAGCAGCAGCGCAGCAGAAGTAGTAGAAGCAAGCAGCAGCGCAGCAATAACAGCAGCAGCAGTGCAACGCAACAATAGTAGCAAGCGCAGCGCAGCAGCACCAGCACAGCAGCACCAGTACACATCACTACTGCACTCCTCCAAGTCTCCCACTTGCGTCCGCATCAGTCTTTCTATCTAAACAATACATGTTCGATGAAATGCTTTAACCACAAGTTCAATAACAGTGCAACAACATTCAACATCAGCAGCAACAACAGATCTACATCAGTGAATCTTATTTCAGCAACTGAGTTATTAGTTGATTACATCACTTGATTTATCTCTAAAATATTATCATTATTGTCTACTCTCACTATATGGTGGGAGATGTGTGATTCTACAAATCTTGTGATTGCTTATCATTGATTAAAGTTGGCCATGTATGATATAGGTATTGTAGTTAAATTCAATTGAGATTAGAAATGTTCAACAAGCATGCAATACTTTGTTAAAACCATCTGTTTGATAGTTTTGACTTGCATTCCTACCGAAGATTTTCTATTTGGTGAAACGTAGCGAGTTTGATTATATCACTGGTTCCCTATATAGCACATGCACACTATTTCACATCAGTTTGATATCAGGGCACAAGGTTTAAGTAGGAACACCATGCATTAGGTTAAAAAAAATCTTTCATTAGACATTTGTTTAGAAAATTTTGTTTTGTTTTCTTTCTTTTGCATCAAATAAAAAAGAGAGTCAATGGATCCCGATCTCGTAGTAAAATGGGATGCTACAATAAAGCACATAGGTAACATGTTCCCCCAAACAAAGCATGCCTTAGAGTCTTTGCATAAGACTGAAAACTATCGCAAGCACCTCCATGAACGTGAAGGACAACGTGGTTCATTCCAACAATACCAAAGGCGTGATGAACAATATCATATTGCCTGATAATTGAAGAGCATCCAATTGGACGCACCAACCGTTGATGGTCATCTAGATTATTCTGATCGTTCTGGTCCGCAAAAAAATGGATTGGCTACAAAACATGGATAGGTAATTCCATCTCTTGCTCAAAGTAATTACAATTTATATCAGCTCATTGGCACTTAACTAATTTTGTATAAAACTTGAAATAGCAGTGTTTTTCTTTTGACTATCATGTGACCAATTGCACAGATACAATACTATTTCATGATGGACGTCAGGTAAATTTATATTATTGCAAGATTATTCTCTTCTAGAGTCTTTTTTTGAAATTTTCTTTAAATCCACTCTTTCCTTGTTCCATACACTTACTCTTTCTTACGTGTGCCATACAGCTGGTTTGATGAATACAATCAAGAACAAATGCCAACTAATCTTCTTTTATAGTAATAGGAGTCTAGACGTTGGAGAGCAAAATAATGGTCCAGAGATAATTTTCTCTATGCTACTTAGAATAGTTAGGTGGTAAAAGTTTATAATTTTAACATGTGACCAGTGTTTTAAATATCCCCGATATAACCCCGATATTGCGCCGATATTGCGTTTACGGCACCTAGCCGCAATGATTGGCACATCAAACCGATATAGCGATTTTCACCCAAAATTGCCGATAAATCGGCATGGACCCAATATATCGGCCGCAATTTCGCCGATTTTGGACCCGATATATCGTTTACACTCAATTTGTATGTTAAGTATTTGGGTAATTCGAGCGATGTGGCAATGTGACATTTGTGAAGATTCTACACTTAGATAGTGATTATGCATCTATAAGCTTAATGCAAGTTATCGAGTCAAGTATATGTTAAACATATAAGTATGATGTTTATGTAGCTTTATATAATTTATGAATATATTGTCTTACTGAGATGTAATTTAAGACAAGAAGATATGTATATTTACAGTCCGATTTTGACATCCGATTTTGAAAATATCCCCGATATGTCCCCGATATATCCCCATCCCCGATAAATTTTCCCAGCCGATGTAGCCGCTGTGACCGCCATTTAGAACACTGCATGTGACACATTTAAATTTTACTCGTAACTCTATGATTGGGACATCAGAGCAAATTTGTGCATGTCGTATTTGTGTTTGTGATTTGGTGTATTTATTTGTATTCTGTTGCATTTGCCTTGTACTTTTCTTGTATTTCACTATATTTCAGTTGTATCCTACTAGTTAGTGGAAGCAAGTCATGGGGTAGTGGTGGTTATGACTTGTGGTAGTGGGTAGTCGTGGGAAGTTGGAATTTTAACCTATATGTACCCATACATGCTATTTGCAAAAATTATTGAATGAATGAATATAAAAAACCAATAGCTTCCTCCCTTATCTGCTCTCTTCCCTCTGGCTCATCTCCTTTCCTAATCTTCTCTTTAATCTCTCTCTAATCTTTTTGATGGCTTCCTCCTTCCCCCGTCTCTTCCTTCTCTCTGTTTCCTCCCTAGGCCCTTTCCTCCTCCCTTTCCCTCTTCAAAGCCTGTTAACAACACAGACTCCAACAGTGCGTTGTTATCCTCTCTCGGATCACTCCCTCAGTAGGAGCATAGCAAGCGTAGGAGCAGTAGCAGCGCAGCAACATCAACAGAAGAAGCAGCAACAGCGCAGTAACAACAGAAGCAGCAACAGCGCAACAATAACAGCAACAGCAACAGCAACAGTGCAGCACCATCACACATCACTGCTGCACTCCTCCAAGTCTCCCACTCGCGTCCGCATTAGTCCTATCTAAACAATACATGTTCAATGAAATGCTTCGTCATGAGTTCAATAATAGTATAACATTCAACAACAATAACAAACAGCAGATCTACATCAGTGAGTCTTGTTTCAGCAACTGAGTTATTAGTTGATTACATTACTGATTTATCTTTAAAATATTAGCATTACTGTCTGTTGCCCATTATATGTTGCCCATTATATGGTGAGATGTGTGATTCTGTAAATCCGTGATTACTTATCATTGATATTGAGATTAGAAATGGTCATGCATGATATAGGTATTGTATTAAATTAATTGAGATTAGAAATGTACAAACCAAGCATGCAATACTTTGTTAAAATCATCTGTAGCAGAGATGCGCACGCTTCGTTGGATGTGTGGTAACACGCGGAGAGATAAGGTGAGAAATGAGAAATGAGGATTCGTACTAAGATAAGTGTAGCCTCTATAAAAGAGAAGATGAGAGAAAATCGCCTACGATGGTTTGGTTATGTGCGACGTAGACCTACAGATGCGCCAGTCCGGAGAGTAGAGTAGATATCAATTTAGGACAAGTTAAAAGAGCGCAGGGGAGATGGAAGAAAACATGGATGGAGGTAATACGACAAGATATAGAGGCTAAAGGTCTTAGTAAAGGCATATTGCTTGATAGGAATGAGTGGAGAAAGCTGACCCATATGCCCCGATCCGACGTAATTCTCTTTTGGTTCATGTAGCCTACCCCAAACTTGGGACAAATGGCTTAGTTGTTGTTGTATCTGTTTGACAAGTTAGTTTTGAATTGCTTTCCTGCCGAAGATCTTTCTATTTGGTGAAATGTAACGAGTTTGATCATATCACTGGTTCCCTACATGTAGCACACACCGTTTCACATCACTCTATATGAAGTATTGTCCTTTTAAGTTTCATGAAGAGGATTAAATTCAAATTGTGCTATTAATGTTTTTCAGGGAGTACGCTCGAATGGTTCTGAGAATAACTCGGAAATCTGATAATGGATGAAGACGAGACATTAGATTCTAGCACAGAAATTATGATGTGCAAACCTAGCTTATATGACAATGAGAAGTTAATGAGCCATATGAAGGGATAACATTTCCATTTGATGACGAGGGCTTGAATTTTTACAAACATATGCATGAATTGTGGGTCAGCATGCGGAAGAATTCATTTTACAGATCTTTGAAGAAAAATATTATAATAAGGGGAACATGGACATGTTCTTGTAAGGGCCATTCAAGCAAAACAGATAATGAAGAAATTGACAAAGAAAGGGCAAGCGGGACCACAGATGTGTGACAAAAGCAAAGCACAAGGACTGGTTGCAAGGCTTAGATGATTGCAAAGATGATTGATGCTCAGAAATGGGTTGTTTAACACTTCACCAAAAAACATAATCATCCTTTGTTCTCCACTCCCAGCAAAGTTCAATTTTTACGGTCTCATTGGAATATGACAGAAGCTCAAGTGGATATGATATGTACTCTTCATGAACAAAATATCCCTGCAGGAAAAATTATGTATGTAGTCTCATCCCAGCGTGAAGGTCGCACAAATACACCTTTCACTAAAAAAATATTTGAGCAATCTTATGGAGAAACACGCAGAAAATTATATGGTTGTTGTGCATACAACTATTGATTATTTCAAGAGTCTCCAGCAAGAAAAACCTTTGTTTTATTATGATATCAAAGTTGATGATAATAGTAGTGCACACCATTTATTTTGGTTTGATGGAAGGTCAAGAATGTCATATGATTATTTAGGGATGTGGTCACTTTTGATACAACTTATATGACTAACAAATATCGAATGCCTTTTGCTCCTTCTGTCAGTACTAATCATCATCGACAATCAATTCTATTTGGTTGTTCTCTTATTAGGGATGAAACAACACCTTGTGTGTGGATTTTTTAGACTTTTCTGAAAGCAATGTATGGAAAGCATACTCGTGCATTATAACTAATCAAGATCAAGGCATAAAAAGGCAACAGAAACGGTATTCCTGAACAAAATTCATAGACTTTGCCAGTGGCATATTATAAGAAAAGCAAGAGAAAAGTTATGCCAAGCTTATAACAGTAAGAGGGCTTTCATAACACACTTGATGAATGCATAAATAAGACAAATATTGTTGAACAGTTTGAAACATCATGGTCATCTATGGTTGAGAAATATGGCCTTCAAGAACATGAGTATCTTGAGCATTTGCATGATTTTTGTCATCGTTGGGCCCCGGCATACTTTCGTGGTACTTTTTTTTTTTTTTTTGAAATGTGGACGACACAACATAGTGAGAGTGAATGCTCTCTTAGTGGATATGTCAATAGCCACACATCCATTATCGATTGGTTTAAACAATATGAAGAAGCAGTTGAAAGTTGATATGCCAAGGAAGATGAGGACTTCAGAACTTTGTCAACAAAACCAAGGTTGTGGTCAGAATATATTCAAGGAAAAACAAGCTTCAGAAATATATGCTCGAAAAATTTATAAGAATTCTTAGAGCAACTGCAGCGGACAACTACCTATGAAATGAAAGAGCTAGAGAAAAATGGAGTCTACACGGTCACGAAAGTACAAGTTCTTTTAAAGCTGAAAGCTCCAAAGCCATCATGTTTTGTGAAATCTAATGTTTCAGAGTCTTCTGCTACTAGCCAATGCAAATTGCATGAGTTTGCTGGTATGTTATGTACTCATGTCATGAAGGTCTTTTTACATCTTAGAATCAATCAAATACCAGAACATTATATTATGAAGCGTTGGACTAGAATGGCAAAGGAAGGAATGATTCATATTTCATCAAAAAATTCTGATGCTTGTAGAAAATCGAAAAGCATTAGATTTAATTTGTGCCGGAATATGCTCAAGCTTGCAACATAAGGTTCTACATATGTTGAAACCTATGATATGGCCATAGATGTGATAAAGAAAAGAAATCATGAAACATTCAATCAAATCTAAATCAATTGAGTAAAAGTTGAGTTTTAGTCGAAGTTTAGATAGATTTGGTTAAGCAAGGTATGTGTACATAGTTCCAAATCTATGCAACTCAAATTCAACATAAGCTCCTGGTTCCATCATCTTTCAAGGGACCACCAAAAGTTATAACAATCCTTTGACACAAGGCAGTATTCAATATTAATACAAGACTTTATGATAAAGAAATACTTTTCAAGATGTGAGGGAAAGGACATATCATACTTACCACACAAAGGTACCTTCTTTAAATTTGTGACTTTGATATATCAATATCCTCTGATATGAAGATATTTTTTTAGAAGAGCTTGTCAAAGGATAACACAATTAAATGCCTATGTTTAGGAGAAAAGGTAAACATTTATAATTCTTTAAACTATTAGATTTGACGTTCTAATTGAACCCTTCCAAAAAAAAAATATGTGCTTAAATACCTTAATTACATGTTTTCGTATCATTGCATTTATCTTTCAACATATGGTTTTGTGCAGGGATCATAAAAGGGTTCAAGCTCAGTGGATTATGGTGCCCTACATATCGGGCTTCAAATGGCTTCTACCATTTTGAATAGATTAGCTTTCTATTAGCATTTTGTTTTAATCTTCTGAAACGGGTACTGGTGGTTTAGATAGATTGTTACTAATTGTATTTTGAACTTAATTTTGATTTATTCTGAATGTATCCAAAACTATAAGCACATATGTAACTTGTGTATGAAATATTTGTAGTTTTCTCTGTTGCTGAATATTGGTCGTTTTACACAGCTATGGAGTTCACTGCAATGTGACTAGAGTGGAAGTATAGTTATATATTTATTGATAATTCATTGTTGTGTATGCCCTATTATCTTAAGCTTGTGCTTCTTGTCTGACTGCACTTATATGGAAAAGGTGGCCTAAGCAAGCATGCAAGAACCTAGCAGGGAGCTTGGTTAGTTTCTAATGTTTATGAGAGTTGAGAAGAAAAAATTGGAAACTCTTCAGTTCACAGTGTCCTAGTTGATAGTGACGCGGCTTTAATAAATGAAGTTTGTAACTTGCCAGAGCAAGTGTGCACCTCGCCGAGGCAGAGTCTATTTCATGGTCCAGATTATCACATTTGACGTATTCGATACTTGATACTCGATAGAAACATTACAAACTTGATTACCAAAATAAGTAGGTGCTGAACTTGATACCTATGAGCCATAGCTTCGGCCACTTTTGCCATCAGAAGATGGAGCATTGTCCAGTAGAAACCAAAAGAACTCAACCAGAGGCCAAGCATGTTATGAAAGCCCAAACAAGCCCTGCTTAATTGGAAGCATCGTTGTTAATAGTGATAGCTACTCTCCACTCAAATCCTGTCCGAGCCTCCGAGGATGATGAAGCAGGTATAGTATGACTGGTGCGGATGGGTTGGTTGGATGTGAAGGACAGACTCGAGGCCAGCCCATCTTAATTGGGGGGTATGATCCCCCGAAGCAGTTTCCAACCACCAAATCTATGTTGCAGACTAGATCACATGAAGAAGTTACTCATTGATTTCTTTTTAATGAAGAGAGAAAAGGGGAAAAGAGAAAATGAGAAGTAGAAGAAAACAATTGCCCGATTTAAGGGATTGTTGGGCCCCACCACATATGCGCTGTTACTCTTAACGGACGTTAATTTCTTTTTTAAGCTAATATCGTCGTTATCTTCTCATTTAGCATTATAAATCCAAGCCATCTATCTTTTCATCCAACGGGTTCAAAAATTGAGAGGAGATTCCTTCTCCTCTTAGAAGGAGAATAATCCTTATATATATATATATATATATATATATATATATATATATATATATATATTATATATATATAGACTTGTATCCTTTCAAAAGGATTGATCCCGGATCTTCCCACTCAAATTCAACCCTCCAACATTCGAATACAAGATCCACTCCGTTGAAGTTGATCTATGCTATTTCAAGTATCTATAAACCAAAAATAAAGTGTTTTTAAATACTTTTTGCCCATCCATCAAGTAGGGAAAAAAACGGACGGCCTAAATAGTGAGTTGGTTAGTTTAATGTGTGTAGAACATTTGAAATCTAACAAAAATAGTTATAGGGGTTTTTAAATGTTTAGATCATAATGAAATGGCCGGATCGAGAATTTGTATGTCTAAAGACATAGATCTAACCAACTCACTACTTTCGGCCGTCCATTTTGCGTCGCTTGATGGATGGGCAAAAAGTATTTAAAACACTTGATTTTTGGTTTATAGATACTTGAAATAGCATAGATCAACTTCAACGGAGTGGATCTTGTATTCGAATGTTGGAGGGTTGAATTTGAGTGGGAAGGATCCGGGATCAAATCCTTTTGAAAGGATACAAGTCTATCTCTCTCTCTCTCTCTCTCTCTCTCTCTCTCTCTATATATATATATAATATATATATTATATATATATATATATATAATATATAGAGAGAGAGAGAGAGAGAGAGTGTTTGACTAGGATTCTATATATAGGATTTGAGCATAGATCCTATCACATAAAAAGTATATATTATGCAACTAAAATTACAAACCATTCAACATGATTGAATCATTTCAAAATCCTAAAAATAAAAGATCAATTTTTTTTTGATGTCTTACATGCGCATCAAGTGACCTAAAAATAGAAAGCTATAAATAAAAGTTTTGTTGATCTATGCTTTAGAACATACAAACTGAAAATTCAAGATTTGGATCATGATCTGAACAATTTAAACCCTTAGAAAATAATTTTTTCTATGTTTGAAACATTCTAAACCGTTAAACTTTAATAACTCAATACTTTTGGCCGTCCATTTTTGTGGCTACTTGATGTATGTGTGTTAGAAAACTTAAATTAATCTAAATTTGGCTTTTAGACACTACAAATAATGTATAGAACAACTTCAATGGAACGGATTTTTAAAATGGATGTTCGATCACTTAATTCCACAAAGTAGGATTTAATGTCAAAATCTTCCCGAAAGGAGCATAGTCAAACTCTCTAGACACAAACACACACGCACATACATTTATACACTCACACATACATATACATATACGTCTGTGCGAGTGGCTGATCAATAAGACACTGGGAGTGGTCGCCAGTTCGAACCGCTCCGTAGACATATTGGTGATTAGTCTGGAGGGTTGTTTTCCACTACACATTTATCTGAATAGAGTGAGCCGACTCTGGGATACCCTGGAATTACCTTCAAAAAAAATACATATACATGTGTGTGTGTGTGTGTGTGTGTGTTAGTCCACCGAATGTATGCTTATATGTACATGCACATTTATGCATAGCCAAGGCATGGAACGGATTTTTAAAATGGATGTTCGATCACTTAATTCACAAAGTAGGATTTAATGTCAAATCCTCCCGAAAGGAGCATAGTCAAACTCTCTAGACACAAACACACACGCACATACATTTATACACTCACACATACATATACATATACGTCTGTGCGAGTGGCTGATCAATAAGACACTGGGAGTGGTCGCCAGTTCGAACCGCTCCGTAGACATATTGGTGATTAGTCTGGAGGGGTTGTTTTCCACTACACATTTATCTGAATAGAGTGAGCCGACTCTGGGATACCCTGGAATTTACCTTCCAAAAAAATACATATACATGTGTGTGTGTGTGTGTTAGTCCACCGAATGTATGCTTATATGTACATGCACATTTATGCATAGCCAAGGCAATAGTGGCAACTAACAAAACTAATAATTAGCTTATAGATAATACATGTTATTAGTTACTTGGTCAAACTATGACTTACGAAAGCAAAGATGTCTTGTAATATTAGGACAAGATGTGCACATATGCCTTGTATTTCATGTTATTACCACTCCCTTTAGATCAACCTATGTAGCGTGTGATAGTAGTTTTTTAACAGTTAAGAGATTACCTTCCAATTTTCATAAGAGTTTATTCACAAGCCTCGTATTAATCATGTTAACAACTCCTCTCACACAACAGGCTAACTAGATAAATCTTCATCTTAATATTTCCTCCTCCACTCGTAGGGATATAAGAGATGAAAAGAAAAAAGACCTTCAAAAAACTTTATTACATTAACCTAATAAAATGGCAAACTATCTGCTCATGAAATGGTGTTTCCTCCTTTAACTTAGTTTGAGATGGAGAAAAGACCCTCCGCCATGTAGACTGATGGCTGCTTAAGTGAATTTTGCCACATGATGTCCCTTCTGTGTAACCTAGGCTCTAGCAAGCAGCACACAGACATGGCCTACGCACACAGCAAAGCTCAAGTATATGAACAGTATTAGAATGCAACAAAAAGAAAGGTTACTTTGGTTTCCATATAATAAATGTGCACATTGGATTCAAATTAAACCTAATAGTGATATCATCTAGATGGTTCAGCAACTTCAACTAAAGCTTTGAATCATCATTGACCAGATTGGATCATGCAACCAGTTTAAAAAAAAAAAACTGACGATTCACCTAGAGTCAACAAATGCTAAACACTATTTTACCCAGAACAACTAAATTAAAATGAAAAATATATAGCATGCGGTGGTACTAAATCTTGACCGAAAATGAATTTACCTGCTGCCTCATACTTGAAAATTCAGGATGATTAGCAGCAATAACTGTTTTGAACATACGAGGTGGTATGCCTTCCTGTTTCTGAAATGAAGTACATAAAAAGTTTATGAAACCTGCAAAGTATAGAACTGACAAGGCAACAACTGAGGAGTTAAATGAAATACTTTAGAGGAAACTTCAACTGCAGAGGTGAAACAATTGTGACGGTAACACAAAACTTTTCATTAAACTAAAAGCTGTCTCTAACACAGCATTTTTATTGTTCCTCAATGAAAGAGAACCACTACAAATATTCTGGATAGAAATTTATAATTAATTAACTGAGCAGGACAAAAAACTCTGACTTACTAGTATTTTGTCTAAATTTGCCTACATGCTGGAAAGCAGAATATATTCACCATCTTCATGGAGTAATTTTTTTAGCTTCCCATACCAATAATTTTTTCGGAAAACTTCAATAATTGCAGGTCAGCATGTGCCAGATAAATCTTAATTGTTTTCACTACACTCGTTTACGTAGACAAGTGAAGATGCCGGCTAGATCTCGTTCTAACGCCAACGAATCCTGTTCAGGTAGGAAAGTACTCGAATCACGAGCAAATAACTCGAATCCACGAGCAAAAGAGAACTCGAATCCACGAGCAAAAGACATTCAATTCTATTGATAATCAAAGTTCATAAGATAATAAGTTGATTCTAAAAAAACAAGATACAAGGGCCTTAAAAAGGCTTTAAAAGCAAAAGTCTAACCAAACTAGGAAACTAGAAATAAAAAAATAAAAAGAAAACAAATGGAATCCAAATTGGACAAAAAACAAACCCTAAAAAAAATCGAATACAGCTGATACGTGGATGTCGGTCGACCGCTTAATCAAAAAGTGTGCATTGCGGTCAAACCAGCCGATCGATCGGCTAAGAAACTCAATTCTCTGTTCAATCTTTGCTTCTGGTCGGTCGACCGGACGGTCGACTGATAAACTTGGTTGCTTCTCTGTTTGTTCTCTGTTGTCAGTCGGTCGACTGACATCTTCAACTAGCTGGCTCGATCGACCGAGCGGTCGACTGAGAAGTGATGGTCTGAATTTGACTTCTTGATCTTCTACTGCTTGCTTTGGCTGATCTCCTACATCAGTCCTTCCCTCTCCAAGAAACTTGTCCTCGAGTTATAATCATGGTAGAGTTGCTTGGTAGGGTGATATTCGTAGAGATATGCCACATTAAATGACTTGGACATCGCCGTATCGCTTGGAAGATCTACGACATAGGCGTTATTACTTATCTTCTTCACGATCTTGAACGGCACATACTTATTTGGCTTCAAATTGTTATAAGATCCAACAGGGGGAACTTCTCAAACACACCATCACCATGTTTCCTTCTTCGAAAACTCTCGCCTCTTCTTGTCAGCTGTTGCCTTATACTTACATTAGATTTCTCTAACTTTGATCAAACTGACTCTTGAACATAAAGAACTTGTTCAGCCATGGTGCTAGCTGCACTACTAAACTTGTATTGGTAGGTAGCTTGTCTATGTCTAGAAGATAATGGGGTACCTCCTATAAACAATAGTAAAAAGATGACATACCCGTTGAATTGTGAACTGTATTATTGTAAGCAAACTCTGCTTGAGGTAACTTTGATCCCATGCTCTTAGCTTGTCTCCACATATGCTTCTCAACAAGTTGCCTAAGATGTGATTGACAACTTCCATTTGTCTATCTGTTTGAGGATGCGTCATGCAACTATACTTCAATGATGTGTCAAATCTCCTTCATATAGTAGTTTTAAAAGTAGCTAAGAACTTGCAATTACGATTCAAAATAATGAAACTCGGCACGCCATACAATCGCACAACCTCCTAAAAGAATAACTTAGCCACATGTCGTGCGTCAAAAGACTTCCGTAAAGAAAAAGTGTGCCATCTTAAAAAATTGATCAACCACAACGATGATGAAATCCGCCTTTTGTATGCGAGGAAGTCCCAATACGAAATTCATGCTTAAATCTTCCCAGCTATCTTGGGGACGGGCAAGGGTGTATACAAACCCATATTGTAAGCTTGTCATTTAGCAACTTGGCAAACCAAACAACTCACAATTGTAGCCATGTCTTTCTCCAATTGCGGCCAATAATATCACTCCCGGTGCTAGCAACAATCTTATCTCTACCAAAATGCCCACCAAGCCCACCTCTATGTAAGTCTCTAATAACCTTCTCCCTCCAAAATGTCTCGAAACACATAACCGACTCCCTTTGAGAAAAATTTCAAGATATGAAAGTCTTTCGCAGGCTATCATGTCGAACATTTCTCCCAAATCTCAGCAAAGTCTTCATCCTCTTCATATAGTTCCTTCAAGAAATCGAACCCAATAATTTCACTTTGCAAAGTGACCAACAGCGAAACTCTTCGGGTTAATGTATCGGGACTTGGTTATCCACTCCAGATTTGTGACGTATGAACTGCCGAAAGTAAGATGCCCACCTTGGATGCATCTTGTTGATGTGCTTTTGATTCTTGAAGTGTTGGAGTGATTGGATCTGAAAATAGCACAATCATTGGCATATAAGGTAGCTCTCTCATGTCTTCAAGGAACGGTACACCGCATATAATTATTGCTCATAAGTGACCACTTTTATCGTGCCTCACTTAACTTCTCGCTAAGGAAGTAATATGCCTCTTCTCTTGTGAAAGAACTGCTCCAATGTCAACTCCACAAGCATCACACTCTAGCTGGAACACCTTCTCAAAATCTAGAAAAGCTAACATGGGTGCATTTGTAAGCTTTTCATTGATGAGTGCAAAAACTTTTGTCAGCCTCTTTAATCCACACGAAAGGACCCTTATTCTTCAAGCAGTCCATGATAGGTGCCACCAAACTACTGAAATTGTGGATAAAACGCCGATAGAAAGTAGCTAAGCCATAAAAGCTTCTCATCTCCATGGCAAGGTGCGGGCCAATCTCGGATTGCCTTCACTTTCTCCTCGCCTATATGGATCCTTGAGAGCTGACGACAAACCCCAAAAATATGAAGCTCGTAGTCATGAAGTTGTACTTCTTCAGGTTGATGTACAACTTAGCTTGTAGGACCATTAACACTTCCCGTAGATGTTCAGCTTCACTTGAACTGTAGATTAGGATCTCATCAAAGTAGACAACCAGGAACTTTTCCAAGAACGGTTTCAGCACTTGATTCATCAATCTCATGAAAGTAGTTGGTGCATTGGATAGCCCAAAGGCATGACATCAGCTCATATAATCTTCCGGAGTCTTGAACGTCGTCTTTCATTCATCTCCTGGCATAATGCGGATTTGGTGGTAGCCACTCCGAAGATCAATCTTCGAAAACATGCATGAACCTCCCAACCTATCCAAACATATCATCAAGTCAGGGTACGGGGAACCTGTAACAAATAGTGATCTTGTTGATGGCTCGACTGTCGACGCACATGCGCCAACTTTCATCCTTTTTTGATGTCAAAAGAACCAGTACAGCACATAGACTCATGCTCTCTCTAATATGTCTCTAATGTATCAACTCTTCAATCTTCTCCTTCAGAACTTCGCTATACTTTGGATTCATCTGGTAGTAGAGAAGATTGGGTAGACTTGCTCCAAGAACAAGATCGATGTGGTGGTGAATATCCCTCATGGGTGGTAGTCCTTCCGGAAGTCCATCATGAACAATCCTTGAACTCCTCCAGCAGTGGTCTCATGTTCTTGGGAATTTCAGCGGGGTGGATTGACTTCTTTGACAATTAAAGCAAATATTTACTTGTCTCTTTGATTCCATTAGGAACTTGCCTCGGTTGCATATGAAAATAAAATGGGCTTCTCTTCCTTGTAGTCTTGGAGTAAGTGGAATAGGTCTTAATGCAACACTTTTGCCCTTTCAAGTGAACAT